>QANT01004013.1:0-16371 GCA_003254885.1 Purshia tridentata | reverse complement strand
CTATGGGGTGATGCTATGCTGTTTGCTATGTATGTAGTCAACAGGTTCCTTCTACTGTTCTTGGGTTTCAGACGCCTATTTAGGTTATTATTGGAAAGGTGCAAGATATGCCTTCTATTCCAAATCTGCCTCCTAAGGTCTTTGGCTGTGTCGCTTATGTGCATGTTCACTCTCATCAACGCAGCAAACTGGATGCGTGTGCGCTCAAATGTGTGTTTGTGGGTTATGCACCCACTTAGAAGGGCTATAGATGTTATCGTCCTCCTACTCAAAAAATGTATGTCACCATTGATGTTACTTTTCATGAAGACTTGGCCTATTTCTCTTTAGATGGCTCTCCTCTTCAGGGGGAGAATGATGGTGTTGAGCAGGGTCACCATATGTGGCTAAATAGTCCTGGAGTGCCCGACCAGTCGTAGACAACCCGAGAGCAACAGTGACTATGGACGACATGGCCAACCAGTTGGAGGATTCTCACCAACCGGTCGTAGATGACTAGAGAGAAACAGTGATCAATTGAAAGTGATCATCTGTACCGACTTTGGTACATAAGTTTCGGAAAAAAGAGCTCAACTCTAACAAAACTCGCACAACATTTCGTGGTAGGCCTATATGTCTAATAGCAATAGGGAGCAAATATTGCAAAATTATGTGGCAATCATGACTCTTAAGTCCCACGAGTTTCCTCTCATTGACACGAATGCACCTTGCAACATTTGACGAAAATCCATCTAGTAAACGAATAGAAGCGAGTATATTACAAATTCGTATCTTTTCTTGATTTGATAGTGTGAAAGGCAAAGGGGGGGAGTACAGTACGATTCCCAATTACTTGAGGATGCAAATTAGACTTTATATTTAGTTTCATCAAGTCCATTTGAGCCGCTAAGGAATCTTTGTTCTTGCCATCAATAGCCAATAATGTCCCCACCACACTATCAGTGACATTTTTCTCAATATGCATAACATCGAGATTATGTCGCAAAAGTAGAGCTTTCCAGTACGGCAAATTATAAAAAATACTTTTTTTCTTCCAACAAGCATTATAATTAGGCTGACCAGGTCGACTTCGTTTCTCCTTCCTTATATTTCCCTTGCCAAATTGAAATGTAAGTCCACGCAAAAATTCCAAACATTCTTCCCCTGTCATAGGAATTGGTCGCGGTCATATTTCAACTTTGCCATCAAATGATCGAGTGAAGCGACGAAACCTATGTTCAATTGGAAGCCATCGGCGATGACCAAGATAACATTCCTTCTTACCATGAGTAAGCCTTGTGCTATTTGTGTCATATGCACATGTTGGGAATGTTTTTTGGCCCTTAGTGCTCCACCCAGATAGCATGAGCTGGAAAGTCATTTATAGTCCATAAAACTGCTGCACACATCAAGAATGTTTCTTTTCTGAAAGCATCATACGTGAGTATCTCTTCATCCCATAAAGTTTTCAACTCATCGACCAATGGCTGAAGAAAGATATCTATATTGTGTCCCTGGTGATGTAGGGCTTGGTATTATTAAAGATAACATCATATATGGTTGTTTCATACAAAGCCATGGAGGAAGATTGTAGACAGCTAGAACAATTGGCCAGGTACTATGGGATGTACTCATCATTCCAAAAGGATTGAAGCCATCACTAGCCAGACCGAGACGAACATTTCTGATTTCACCATAAAAATCAGGGAAGTCCCTATCAAGCTTTCTCCATGAAGGGGAATCCGCTGGGTGTCTAAGAACCCCATCTTGTGGTCGACTATCGGCATGCCATGTCATTAACTCAACAGTATGTCGAGACATGTAAAGGCGTTGAAGCCTTGGACCTAATGGAAAGTACCGCAACACTTTTTTGGGGATTCTCTTTTTCAAATCACTAGACTCTGAAGCGTTAGTAGGACTTTTCTTGAATCGACTACTGCCACACACAATACATGATGTAGCGGTCTTATGGTCTTTCCAATATAACAAACAGTCATTTTCACATGCATCAATTTTTTCATAAGTTAACCCTAAGTCAGTTATAAGTTTTTTGGTGTTGTAAAAACTCGAAGGCAAGTTTACACCTTTAGGAAACCAACATTTTAGTAAATCCAAAAGCTTGGTAAAAGAGATGTCGGTCCATTTATACATACACTTAATTTGATACAATCTTATTAAGAATGAAAGTTTTGTCCCCCCACAACCAGGGTACAATTCTACTTCAGCATCAGCCACTAAACGCATAAATTGTTCAACAGAAGGGGTCGGTCCTTGTGGATACTCATGGTCATCTTCAATATCATCAATATTACCGAACTCATGCATGGCAAAAGCATCTTCTAATAGTGCTGTCATATTAGCCAAAGCATTAAATGCAGGATTGACTATGGGGGGGTTATCCAATTCTTCCCCGTGAAATTTCCATGGTGCTTTAGCATACTTTGTATCCATGCCCTTAAACATTAGGTGATCTTCAACAACAGTTGGTGGCTTCCAAAATCGATTCCCACATAGTTTACATGGACATTTAATATTTCCCTCAAACCCAGCTACTTCCATAGCATGACTAATAAAGGATCGAAGACCTTCGTTGAATTCTGCACTTATGTGGTCAGCATATACCCATTCTTTGTCCATTATGAGTAGTCAACTGCAAATCTAACAAACATAGAAAATTACAAAGTCACGTTTAAATAATAAATATACAATATAGTCATTGATCATGAATATCATTTATTTATATGTAAAAAAAAAAAATGTATGCTTTAACTAAACCCTTATAACACCAATCCTAAGGTGTGGGTCCTAACCCATTCAGTAATGACAAATTATGTATTGCCGAATGAATCAAATATACATGAGACGAGCAATAGAAATTTCAGCAGCACTTCCCTTGCACTCCCACATGTACACGAACTCAATATGTACAGTAGGAGCATAAGGGGTGACTTGGCCAAAATTTCTACATGCGTCTCATGTACAATTGTGTCAACGGACAATACAAAATAAGTCATTACTAAACTGTCCAAATATAGGACAGTTCAAGAATTTGCATTGGAGCCATCAATCATCCAAATACAAATCCTTAAACGGGTGCTAAGGTATGCACATGAAATATATGCATATGAATCACCAATTACAAATGTACATGAAGTATACAAATGTCTTTAAAAGTTTTTACCAATCACCAATTTTATAATCCAATAAAAACAAAATAAATAAATTTAAAGATGGTAAAACACACCTATATATTCGGATCACAGGGTAAAGGGTCAACCCAGAAATGTTTTGCATCCAATGCTTGCTTCACAGTCCACCTCTACATAATAGATAAAAAAAACAATTATAAAACCATCTAAGATTTCACTACAAAGGGAGAACTAGAAGTTTGCTCACTCTCCATTATCAAATTCAGTTCTACACAATCTCAACTAATAGGGCCAAAAGCTTGATTAACAATTAGAGTCATGTTCCACAGAATTTGTTAATATATAAAAATACTAATTTCATTATTTGCTTGAGCCAGCATATATTTGGATCCAGATTTAGGACAACAGTAACAATTCCAAACCAAAACAACAACATGAATAAAAATTCATAATATCTTTCCTTCATGAGCAAGAACAAAAAAGCTAATTACCTGTTGGAATATTGAAACCCTCCTCTTCTGAGTAACAAAATGTCAAAATAGCCTTGTTCTTGGTGATGAAATAGGATCTTGGTGAGATAAAGGGAGGAGGAGACGAGAGAGGATGCAGCGGAGAGAGAGATAGAGAGAGAGAGAGAAAGAGTGAGAGAGAGGGATGGCAATGAGAGAGGAGAAAGAGAGAAGGGCTATGGGTGAGATAGATAGAAGGAGAAAATGAGGGAGCAGACGGCGCAAGAGTCTGGATGGGAAACTGAGATTGTGACTATGAGGGTTTCTCTTTAATGTATTACTTTTGACTAAAACAAAAAGGCTGTATAAATTTTATTCCAAGTCCCAACTTCCCAAGATATGTATGTATTATGTATTTTGAATAATCAATTTTTTAATTAAGGGCCACTGCAACCTGTAGGTGTCAGAATATTTATTGGGTTTGATAATATGAATACATATTTATTGAGTTTTTTATTCTATTTTTAACTGTACATTGCCATTAATCAAATTAAAGTAAGCGAAATAGTGTAAAAGTGGATTGACTTGGGACTTAAATGCCATTGCAGCCGTGGCAAAAAATATTGGGATATTCCTAAAGCCTTTGGTTTGAGTCATAACATATGGTCATTTGTCAGATGTTTGCCATATTCCCCATGAAGAGGTGTGGGAATAAACTTAAGCCCACAGGCATCCAGTGACATTTATTTTTTTTTGCCACATACTGGAATGTGCAGTAGCTTATAATATAGGATGCACCACTGATGTACTGCAGTGGGAATGGAATCAGTGGTGGAAGACCAATTTTCTAGTAGTGCCTCCTTTATCAAAGACTGGAGGATGATGCATTTGAGAAGATCTCAGAAGCCATCACAAGTAAAGAAGTGTGGGACAAGCTGAGCATCATTTACAAAAGCGTTGAGAGAGTAAAGAAAGTGCGACTGCAGTCATTAAGAGGAGAATTCAAATTTGCTTATATGAAAAATGGAGAAGCAGTGTCTGACTATCATTCTAGACTCATTAGAATTGTTAATCAGATGCGAAGGAATGGCGAAATACTCAGTGATGTGCGTGTGATTGAGAAGATGTTACGATCACTAACCTCCAATTTTGAGCACGTGGTAACAGCAATAGAGGAATCCAAAGACTTGGAGACTATGAGCATTGAGGAGCTGTTGGGGTCACTTCGAGTTCATGAACTGCGTTTTTCGAAAAATGAAGAAGGATCCATTGGTGAACAGGCTTTAGAAACGAAGCTGTCTTTTGAGAATAATAGTGGAGGAAGAGGTCACGGATGAGGAAACTACACTCAACGAGGACGTGGTGGAAGAGGACGTGGTGGTCCATCCCGAACTGGTGGAAGAATCAATGTGCAATGCTACAATTGCAAACAACATGGACATTATGCTTACGAATGTCCAAACAAAGATGACAAGCAAGCGGACTTTGCTGATGGTCCAAATGGAGACGATGAGGAGCCAACACTTCTGTTTGTTCACAATGAAACATTTGAAGACAAAGATATCTGGTACTTGGACTCCAGAGCAAGTAATCACATGTGTGGAATGAAGGAAGTCTTTGTGGAGCTTAAGGAGAATGTTGGTGGCACTGTCAGTCTGGGAGACGCATCAAAACTGAAGGTTGCTGGAAAAGGCAAGGTAAAAATATATCAGAAAGATGGAACAATTGCATTTATTTCTGATATTTATTATATTCCACATATGAAAAGCAACATTTTGAGCCTCGAACAACTGCTCCAGAAAGGGCATGTTATTCACATGGAAAAGAATTTCCTTGAGTTAAGGGATGGAAAACAAAGACTCATCGCTAAAGTTCTGATGACAGCTAACAAAATGTTTCCTCGATATTTGAGTACAAAATCTGATCGTTGTCTTGCTAGATTGTTTGAGAGTGAAACTAGCAAATGGCACTTGCATTATGGTCACCTTTATTTCAATGGACTGAAGCTACTATCCACGAGTGGTATGGTCAGAGGATTACCAAATATGGAGCTGTTAGATCATGTGTGTGGAACCTATGTACTAAGCAAACAGACAATAAATTCCTTTCAAACTGGAGTCTCTTGGCGAGCACAAGCTCCTTTGCAACTCGTCCACACAGATATCAGTGGACCGTTTCAACCTATTTCGTTTGGAGGTAATAAATACTTTATTACTTTCATTGACGACTTTAGTAGGAAGGTGTGGGTACATTTCCTTAAAGAAAAATCTGCAGCATTTGAAGTGTTCAAAGAATTTAAAGCTTATGTTGAAACTGAGAGTGGTGGCAAAATTGCAACCATAAGGTCCGATCGAGGTGGGGAATATGCCTCCACTTTTTTTCAAGCTTTTTGCAGAGAAAATGGAATATGACATCAACTCACCATTGCTTACACCACACAGCAAAACGGGGTGGCAGAGAGGAAGAATCGAATCATTTTGGATATGACTAGGACACTACTTAAGGAGAAAATGCTACCAAGAATATTTTGGGCTGAAATTGTGGCATGCTCAGTGTATTTATTGAATAGGTGTGCTATGAAGAGTGTAAAAAACATGAGACCCCAAGAAGCATGGAGTGGTGTTAAACCTAGCGTAAGTCATCTGCGAGTATTTGGCTGTGTAGCCTATGCACAAGTACTTGCAGCTAGGAGGAACAAATTTGATGATCGTAGAGAGAAGTGTGTGTTTATGGGATACAGTGAGCATTCCAAGGCTTATAAACTGTATAACCCTTTAACAAACAAGCTGCTGGTGAGTCGAGATGTTGTTTTTGATGAAGGAGCAACCTGGAAGTGGAATGACATGGAACCAAGAGTGCAGAATGTCATTCCAGAAGAAAGCGAAGTCCTTCCAAGAGAAGCACACCCTCAGAATGTCGTCATTCCACCACCAACTTCTGCAGTCACTCCACCACCACTCTCACCGACACACCAAAGTGAAGCAAGCTCCTCGACAAGTTCTACCCCACTGCTTCGCACAAGAAGGCTGAGAGATGTGTATAAGGAAACAAATGAGATTCATTATGATGATGAATCAAAAGGTGATGTGAATCTATTCTGTCTATATGCTGATCACGAACCTTCAAACTTCACAGAAGCAAATGAAAATGAGTGTTGGAAGATTGCTATGAATGAAGAAATAAAGGCTTTGGAGAAAAATGATACCTGGACATTGACCTTGCTCCCTTCACAACAAAAGGCTGTAGGAGTCAAATAGGTATTCAAGATCAAACAAACAGCGAATAGAATCATTGAGCACTACAAGGTGAGACTTGTCACCAAAGGGTGTAGGCAAAAATACGGCATTAACTATGAAGAAGTGTTTGCACTAGTAGTCAGATTTGACACAGTGAGATTGATCATGTCACTAGCTGCTGCTAATAGGTGAAGTATATACCAACTTGATGTGAAATCAGCGTTTCTTAATGGAATACTTGAGGAAGAGTATATATACAGCAGCCTAAAGGTTTTATTGTTCCAGGTGAGGAGGATAAGGTATACCGCTTAAAGAAGGCACTCTATGGCCTTAAGCAAGCACCAAGGGCCTGGAACTCAAGGGTTGACAATTATTTTCAGCAATGTGGCTTTGTGAAGTGTCCCTATGAACACTCTGTATACACAAGGAAGAAAAGCGATGGGCAATTTATGGTACTGTGTGTTTATGTTGATGATCTTCTTTTCACAGGAAGCAACCAAGAATTATTTGCTCAATTCAAGCAAGACATGTTTAAGGAATTTGAGATGACTGATAATAGGCTTATGTCTTATTTCTTGGGAATTCAAGTTCATCAAATGGCTGAGGGTATCTTTATGTCACAAGAAAAGTACATAAGAGAGTTACTAGAGAAATTCAATATGAGCAACTGTGGCGTAGTTAACACTCATGTCGTTGCTAACCACAAGCTATCCAAAGATGGAGAAGGGGAAGCTGTTGATTCAACCCAATACATGAGCTTGGTTGGGAGTTTAAGGTATCTCACTATGACGAGACCTAACACAGTCTATGGAGTAGGCTTACTGAGTCGTTATATGCAAACACCAAAAGAATCACATTGGATGGCAACCAAACGAATTTTAAGGTATGTCAAAGGTACTCTGAATATGGGACTGTATTATGCATATGGCGAAAATTTTGAGTGGATAGGTTACTCAGATAGTGACTAGGGACGGGATCCAAATGAGAAGAAGAACACTATGGGCTATGTATTTTTCTGTTCAACCACAGCGGTTTCATGGTCATCGAAGAAACAAGACATTGTGGCGTTATCTTCTTGTGAGGCAGAGTATGTTGCAGCAGCTTCTACAGTCTGTGAAGCCATTTGGTTGAAGAATCTATTGTCTGCATTGACATATCCACAGCAAGAGCCAACTGTGATATATGTGGACAATAAATCAACAATAATAAAGCTAGCCAAAAATCCAATCCAACATGGGAGAAGCAAACACATTAACACCAGATGTCATTTTATCAGAGACCACGTGAAGCAGAAGGATATTGAACTAGCTTATTGTCACACCCTTGAACAAATAGCAGATATCTTCATCAAACCTCTTCCCTTTCAGAGTTTTGCAAAACTCAGAGACATGCTTGGTATAAGAACAATCCGAAGTGAAGGAAAGGACAAGAAGTCCTAGTTTGAAGGAGAGTGTTGGAATTAATAACAAACTAGGACTCTTTGACCTGGTCCTTAGCTGAAGTTAGTTGCTGAAATGTTGGTTGATTGTCCGTTTCTTCTGCTGTACAATAGGACCTTATCTTGTTTTGCACGTTCAGTTTATTATTATGCAAATAATACATGTAAAAAAAATCCCTATATATGGGTTATGTAAGTTGTTGAATTTTAATTGAATTAATCGAGTTGTTTTCTTCCTGATCCAATTTCAGTTGACAGCGTTTTCCTAATACCTTTGCATTTGATTAAAATTCAACTCTATGCCTAAATTAACTCATAATTATCAATCTTATCACATCCACTTTTAATTAAATAATATTTCTTATTTTAAATGAAATGATATAAATAAAAATTTAGGAAAAGAAAATTTAGATATTGACAAATCAAAATTTAATTAAAAAAATATTAAATATTGACGATAAAATTTAACTTGTTTTGGTTCTTCACTTTCTCAGCAGAATTTTTATCTCCATACATATAGTGAATATCCATACACGATAAATAGTGAATAGCCGTGACCGGAGTGGTCATCCTAAATTGTAATCAAATTCCGCTGCGACGTCAACCCTATCTGACGGTGGCGGTGGCGGTTGCGACGAGATCCTTGGAAATGGTGACTGGGACGACATCCCAAGACATGGCGGCTGCGACGACATCCCAACGTCCTAGACCCTGGCAGCATCGTCATCCCGAAAACATGTGGCATCCCAGGAACAAACGGCGTCCCAAACGGATATAAATGCCTAATAGAGGCGAAGAACGACTACATCTGAGCAACCGATTGCTCCAACTGTGAATATTTCTCCAAATCTACGTCTCTCACCGCCTTCACAGCATGAAGCTCTTCCTCCAATTGGACCACCTGATTTTTCAGATCCCCAAATGACTGAGAAGATGAGGATGACCCCCGAAGGTCACGAACTTGCCCGTATCCCATGCCACGTATCTCTTTACCAGGCCTTACACCTAGCGAGTCTGTCATGATACACAAACCAACCTCGAGATCAGTAACTGGGATCTCCTCCAATGGAGTGTTTGGAGGAAGCTATTTCCCTTGGGGCAGACAAGGAACTTGCAGATCCAATATGTGAGGAAGACAGCATGTTCCTCATCAGTGATCTCGGCCGACTTCAGTGGGAGAATTGTGTCATCATCAGGCCGATATCTAGAGTAGCAGGAGCTATAATTACCAACATTTTTGTTAGCCTAAGTGTCCTTAGAGAAAGTTTTTCTCCAATTTACCTTCAAGAGCCGAAAGGCAGAAGACTTCGGGTCATCAATATCACTCAAAAGTGGAGTAACATTGACGCTGAGAGGAGGGGGGCCGAAGATGGCAGCCATGTCCAGGATTGTTGGGGTAAGAGCCCCAAAACGCAGCCACTTGGTATTGGTCATGCTCGACCAAAAGAAGAGGGCCGCAGCGCACAAAGATCAGTCGTAGGTGATGTTGACTGTTGACAAAATTATGGGGTCGTAAATCCCAAGTCGAACCCATGCCTCTTTGTACTTCGGCTCAAGCCTGGAGACCCACTTGAACCACTCATCATGTACTTTTGGCTAGAGTACTTGGGGGGGCTTGTTCGTCCAATACTTCCATGCCCCATCACATGAGAAAAAGATGGACTTATCAACATTTCTCAGGTGATTGGAGCATACGGCCAAGACTACTGGGGTCATTCCTTCGACATATCTCGGCCCTAGAGCTCGAAGGCTATTGTTTTCTCCAAATTCTCTAAAAATGTCTGCAACGACATTCTGGTATTTATCTTCTAAACCATCAATGGCCCAGATAGCAATAAGAAAGTTTCTGGCTTCTTTCTCAATAGAAGCATTTAGATTTTTAGGATTTTTGGAAGAAGTTGTCATTTTTCAGGAAAAAGAAAGTGAAAGAATCGATTGAACAGAGAAAAGACAAGGGTTTAGTGTCAATATTTGAATATTATGTATACAGCGTCCTTGTCCAGATACGTACTCGAACATTTTTGAAAATTAATAAATAATGGACAAATGATGGACAGCATGTGGACACAAAAGATGTGTTTTTCAACTTTTGATTTGTGGCTGTCCATCCCTGTCCACTTTTTGTCCAATTTAGTCCATCTTTTGTCCCCCTGTCCGGCAATTGTTGTCCACCCTATGTCCACTTGTTGGCCGCTTGTTGTCCACTTGTTGTCCACTTGTTGGCCGCTTGTTGTCCACCTATGTTCACAAGTTTTTTTAACAAGTTTGTGTCTACAGTTTGTCTGTTATTTGTTCACCATTTGCCTATCTTCTGCAAGTGTTTAAAANCCATTTGCCTATCTTCCGCAAGTGTTTAAAAATGAGATGTCTGCACTTCAGAAAATTTCATTATCTCTATATGTTAACTAGTGGCTGCATAGTGTGCGTATTATTGTAAATTCTACTGAGTTTAGGCAAACAAGGCAAACCATAGCCATCTTTGGTATAAACCACGTTGCAAGCCCTCAGCTACTCTTGTAAATTGTATCCATTCTGCTGCCGCGCAGAGGCAAGTTGTAGTTGATCTTGTAATGTCTGGTTGTCCACTTGTTGGCCGCCTGTTGTCTTCTTGTTGTCCACTTGTTGTCCACTTATGTTCACAAGTTGTTTTCACAAGTTTGTGTCTACAGTTTGTCTGTTATTTGTTCACCATTTGCCTATCTTCCGCAAGTGTTTAAAAATGAGATGTCTGCACTTCAGAAAATTTCATTATCTCTATATGTTAACTGCTGGCTGTGCGTATTATTGTAAATTCTACTGAGTTTAGGCAAACAAGGCAAACCATAGCAATCTTTGGTGTAAACCACGTTGCAAGCCCTCAGCTACTCTTGTAAATTGTATCCATTCTGCTGCCGCGCAGAGGCAAGTTGTAGTTGATCTTGTAATGTCTTCTTATACGCATGACCATACTAGTGCAAGTCGACGTTGCCTATTTGTTGTCTGCACGTTTGCTGTACATTTGCACTTGCATGCTTTTAGTCACTGCATGGCTTGGGTGAGTGAATTGTGTGGTTATGGTAAAATGTAGCTGCATAATATGTCGTTTCCTACTCTTGCAGTACCTCGTGACTATGTTGTTCGCACCTTCCAAAGGGCAACGGACAAGGGCAGCAAAATCAAAACCGTCAGCAATTCCCATCGGCTTGCTCCGCTTTGTGGCTGGCTCGAACCCACCTTATAGTCAGCCATGGTTTGGGCTGGACAAGGTCTTCTGTCCACTAAATATCTTTGGGAAACATTGGTGTGCAGTGGCCATTGACCTTCTGACTCATAGACTATATGTGTACGATTCGAATGTCGAGCTCCATGCAGATAGCAAAATAAAGAATGCATTGCGGCCTCTGTCTACATTGCTACCAGCCATTCTTAGACAGGCTGGGTTCTATGCTTGCCGTCCTGAGTTGGTTTGTGATGGGGAGCCATGGCCCGTGGAACGCATGGCCGATGTTCCTCAACAGATGAACGGGTGAGCGTACCATTAATGCATTCAATTATTATGTTTACGTATTAACATGCATGTGTATTACTTCCTGTGGCTGGCCTTCGGTTTAACGTATGCATTGAAAAATTGTTTTGGGCCTTCTCATTTCAGGGGCGATTGTGGATCTTTACCGTGAAGTTTATTGAGTTCTTATCTGTTGGCAAGCCTCTTGATGGGTGCACACAGGAAAAGATTGGTTGGTTCCGGCTCAGCTTAGCTTTGGACATGTATGCTTGCAGGGGTGACAACGTATAGACTACTGTTGCTAGTGGATGATGACTGTCTCTTGTGCAAACTAGATTTTTGGTAGAATAGTGTATTGTACATGCACTTTGGCAAAACACTTTATGATTATGACCATTTCAGCAGGGTCGTGTCGTCAACGTAATTGCGAGTGACGGCAGGCCGAGACCAGCTTCAGTACATGCACGGCATAGGTGATTGGGGTCTACCTGCATTCTTTTTAAATTGCACATGAACGTTAGTTATAACAAAACTCATTGAGGAGCATATATAAGAATACAGTGTTTCGCATTTTCAAGCTCTCCTAAGTCCTCCCCTAAGTGGACGAATCAATTTCCAAACCCTTTCATAGCGTTTTTGGTTAAGTAAATAACTTTTAACTATAGTTAGGACTAAAGACTAATCAAATGTAAGGGACAACCCCCCTGGGTGTCAAACAATCACGACCAATTTTTTGAAGTTTAAGGACGTAAAAAAAAAGTGAACAAAGTCCAGACAATACGTGGACACCAACAATAAAAACTAGCTGCAACACATCATAAACTGCTGCATTTGGTATATGCACCTTCCCCCATTGGCTATGGGATCATTGTCATGGGAAGCTTATTATTTGTAGTCGGCAATGTTCTGTTTGCAGTTGGAAACTGGTAAGGGCAAATTTTTTGTGGCTTCAGTGAATCACATATTCAGTGAATTGCAATGGGTTCATTGCGAGTTGAAATGTGACGGGTAATTTTTGCATTATGAGCTTACGCTGATTGAATAACCAATTAGTTTGCAAACGACGGACAAAAAGGAGCCAAAGGGCGGACAAATTGTTGACACCGATTTTTCAACAGTGGGTTTTTTTGTCCATTTCTGTCCACCTTTTGGCTCCCTTAGTCAAAACTTTCATTCAACAAGTTTGTCACCCAGATTCTTAACATTATGCGGAGCATAGAGAACATGTCCACACAATGCCATTTACAATTGCAGCCACTTTTGCATTCCTATATCTCACTTTCTATACTAATTTTCCACGTATTTGTCGGTCGTCCACACGAGAAAATCCCAGCATATATACATATATGAAGCGAAAGTTTTATACTTAACAGCACGTACAATATCAACCTACATACTAACATCACCATCATTTCAAAATAACCGGAACACAAATCTGCCAATTCAAATTAACACAAACATATATTGCATTCGCACAACCAGACCCTTAGCAAGTCCACACTCCCTCATACGTCTTAAGACAATGCGTGATGGTCATGGATGCCCACTGTTGCCGCCCAACTTTGAACTTGCCATCTGGGGGGTAATGTGCTGCCACTGACCCTGTGGTACAGACACCTCCATGTATTCTCTGAAGAGCTCAAATCCTTTCATAAAGTGTGTGTGTTTGATGGCTCCGAATTCCACTGAATGCACGAATATGTTGACCGCTTCCGAGGTATCGGCTGCTATCTGTGACTCAGCAGTGCGAATCTTCTGCTTCCGCGATTGTATTTTTTCAACCCGGATCTCGTGCCCGCCCTCCTTGACATTTTCGTCCATCTCGACACACATCTTCTCGGCCTTCGCCTCTCGCAAGTCAAACTCTAGGTGTCCCACTCGCGTGATCCAATACGTGGTCCTCTCGCGATACCATTGTAGGGGCTCCTGGTTGCCGTCTGCGGGTGATTGTTCAACATCCGAGTCTGACAGGTACACATGATTGGAACCGGACGACTGGCCCGACCTCGCAGGATTATCCACCATGGTCGTAGGATTGGGAGGTCAACGATGTTTGGCTTGGTGGACGTGAAATTTATTTCACCTACTTGCAACTTCAGCTGTTTGAGGGGAATACATATTGAGTTGCATATTAATACCAAGCTGCCATCAATGGGCAATTAAGTGGAGGTTACTGGGTTAAGAAAGTAGGTGGATGCATTGACTTTCATATTAAGTGGAGGTGCTATCAATGAGCGAGTGGACGTGCATCACAGAACTCACTGCCCAATTAAGTGGAGTACTTGATGGTCTTCAGTCTGGACAAGGCATTACGAAATCTGTATTGTAATTACACAAATAAAAGGGTTATTTATTTAAATACCACATGAAGTTTTCAACATGTGCTAATGTGACACTTCCGGGCAATTTTGTGTTAAATCATCCACTTATTTGTCAAACTTCGAATTTGCCCTGAAGTATACCAAGGGAAAAAATAAAGTTGTTAAGGGCAAATTATAAAGTTTACAAAATAAGTAGATGATTTAACAAAAAATATTGACATGTGGTGCCATATTGGCACATATTGATAAGTTTAGTTGGTAAATAGTACATAACAAAAGTTTTGATGGTACGGGAGCACACCTTCTATAGTCTAGGTGGTCTAGGTAGTCTTTGCGAAGAAAAGCCAAAATCAAAATCACGCTGATTACCATAGGTTTTGTCAACCCGTTGTCCGTGCCTTGTCTTCCATTTGTCCACTACAGCGCAATCGTTAAAATCGGCCAGCCTCTTTATACACATACGGATTGTTGTGGCAATGTGATGACAATCTCCACCTGCCGGTTAATGCGTACATACTTTTCGGGTTTGCTGGAAACAGTCTGACCGAACAGATTGGAGGTGGGGGGTCAATGAGTTTCGGGACGGTTCTAGCGAGTTTTGAGAATACTCACTTGGAAATGGGGTCGGGGGCATTCCAACCAGACCGATGGTAATGACGCTCGAAAATCATATATATACACAGGAATAATAGCAGACTTTCCGCCTATGGAGAGCAATACAAATGAAACAATGTATTCACATACTAAGATTGCATTTCAATGTAGTACAAATTTTTAATCTCTCGTTTTCTATATGCCTTGACTATGAATCTATTTGTTAGACATTTGAAAAAAACTGGGTTTATTGTTTGTAACTAAGTTAGACACGTTGGGTGTGGGTATATAGAAGGTCTGTAAACATAACCCACCATTACACACACAACAATTGGCCACCGTTTTCACCCCCTACCCGTAAATTGAGCTATTGATGTCAGTTGTATGCATTTATGGACGCTGGTGGCATACAGTAGACAACAAACGGACAGAAGGTACACAGCGTCGACATCCGAAGCACACGTGCTCGGAGTCCTGTGTGTTCGTCTTCTAGCCTTTGCCTGTCCATGGTCTGTCTGCATAACTCGGATGAACGTGACGACGTCGTTAACTGAAGTAAGTCGTTTACATGATTTGGAGAATTTGGGTATGGGTTGGACATCCCCATTAGCCATGCTCGTGGGCAACGAAAACCTACGCAATTTAGAAAATGAAAGGTGGGAGGTAGATTACATTAGCAAACGCACACTATTTTACACAACATTGAACACCTCAGGACCTTTTATTTGGCACCCACTGTGACTACATACTTGAATACATAGATCACACTGCCCTACGGTTAACAACCCCGAACAATGAGATGCACCCATCCATACATCAACAAGAACAACAACAACAACAACAAGGCTCGGCCCGGTGAGCCTTCTTCAGTCGGACCAGTTAGACTTATAAGGAGGCGGAAAATCCTCCTCCTCTGCACGCTCTTTCTCCCACTCATCCAACTGCCGCCCCAACCGGCATTCGTCACAAGGAAGTTCATTTGGAGGGTTGCACTGGCACGGCACAGGTTGTTTGGGCTTCTTCGGTGACGGCATATGGTTTATCCACTGGTGGCGCATGTTTGGGTGATTCGCCAACACCGGGAGTGGCAGACTCATGCAGAAGTTGCATAACGGGGAGAGGATATCGTCATCGCACGTACACAATGTCCAGTCCGGCCCGTCCACCTCCGCCCTTAAGCAGTTGTCACACAGTGGCGCAGTTGGGTCGCTGGGACGACACTTACAAGGGTTGGGTGGTGAACCGGCAGTGGCTGAGGAGGAGGACTCCATTCTTTCAGACTAGCAAGGTAAATAATATAGTTGATGGGCATGCTGCAAGACCATAGCTTTATAGGGAGAGCACCCTATATTGGATTATAGGGACAGTAGCAGAGATTCCTTTATTGGTCAGTGGGCTTCTCAGTGGCTAGTCCAAATTGTGTCCCCAACTGGGTGGTCAACACAACCCATGTGCACACTAGCGAGTTGTCCACTGTTTGTCCACAGCCTATCTACTGTTTGTCCACGGAAATAACTATTTGTCAACCTATCGCATGGAAACCAACAACTGAACATTTCATATTTACCAGACACACAACAGTATAAAGCAATGATCGTTATCATCAATACCACATACCCGGTCTCCCAAAAAAGGCCGCACTTGAGAAAAGGAATCCACACATGTTGAGCCAGCTTGGTGAAGCTATGTCCATTATGTGGCTGGTAATTATTTCCATTAGT
>QANT01004012.1:0-10223 GCA_003254885.1 Purshia tridentata | reverse complement strand
TGCCAGTTTCCAATTTTTTTTTTTTCTCAGAATGACTAACAAAATAATTGGAAGATAGAATCATTGAAAAAGCACACCTCATAACATTTTGAGATTAATCATTTATGGACCAATTCAATAATAGAAAAAGGAGACGAAACCATCCCGCCCAGAGTTTAAATAGTAAATCCCACGTTCCCAACTCAGCATACAACTAAATAACTACTTGTAAAAATTCAGAACTCATAGGAATGACCATCACAATACTAAAGGTTCTCATCATNGAATGACCATCACAATACTAAAGGTTCTCATCATTTCAATTTGTCCTCTTCATATTTTAAGATGTAACTCTGAATTCATTCTCAAACGTAATTAGCATTAAGAAAAGGCTGCAACAACCTTAATCTTACTAGACATGATGCACGACAATAAAAAGTCAATAGCCAGAGCTGGCAGAAGCTAGCTTTTACCAACTAGTTTTAATCCACTTTTAATTTCATTAATTATTGGTTTATTTGGATCAAGTAGTAGTATTACACAAATTGAACATAAAAGACAAATTTGAAACTTAAATTGACCACACAAATGAGAATTTAAGTTTATACACAAATAGAAGGAAAACACAATCTAAGATGTGATGGACATATTCATACATACGCAGGATAAGCACAGGAAGACATTCCGGGAACACTCTCGTCAAGACCACCCACCACCATGTAGCCTTTCTGAAAGCTGTAAAATTAAAAATTGGAATTACAACAATGCATATGCCGCAGCTGAAAGTTGTAAAATCTGCAAAGCAGAAAAGAAAAAGAAGAAAATTCAAAATGAAAATTAATACATAAATGCTGTCATTGCATCATTAATAGTGCTTCAGAGAAGATTTTAGAAAAACAGGGTACTAGTTCCACATGTACAAATTATTTGGAAAGAACTGTATGCTCACAAGTCACAAGAAATCATCAGCACAAAAGTATCTTATCAAGGTTGGAAAGTGAACATTCACAATTTCCAGGGCAGCCACCAAAATCAATCCTTTACTTGATGCCCCATTTGGTACTATATGTCTGCTCTTTTAAAAGAATGACAGAGGAATGTTGCAATTGGTTCAAAGTCAGATGCATGATAGAATAGACAAAATGAAAACACTCTAAATTTAATATTTAATATTTGATATTTTCTTTTTCTTTGCCTAGGAGGCTAGGAGAACCTTGAAAAGGAAAAACTTCATTTGTTTTTTACAAATGGCAACGAGATTGTATTCTACATTTCATTTGAAAAAGGAAAAATCCAACCTAAACAAACCACAAATATGGAAAAAAGAAAAGACTAATTAAACACCCCAATTAGTGCACCAAATTTCAGTTCCACGGTCATGATTACTCACAATTTTCATTTCCAATCAAATAGGGTCATTTCACAACCTTTTTTAAAATAGCCCAAACTGGTCTTGAGCAGAACAAAGAGACCAAATTTTCTGTGTTTGGCAGCTTAGAAAATAGAAGAAACTAAACCCTCTCTCTCACCTGAGTTTAGTATATATATATATATATATATATATATCCATTTTTATCTTCAATGAGTTGAATTCTTAACGACCCAGAAAATATAACATATATAAAAAACCAATATAGAAATCTAGAACTTATTTAGCAGTCTAAATAACCTTGACACAGATCATGACGGAAATTTCCTAATTGTTAATTTGTTAGTACCTGAAAGGAAGCTTTTGGAGCAGAGCTGCCGCCACATGTGAGGAAAGAAGAAAGCAGTGCTGAGCTGTAACACCACGCAACCAAAAAAAAAAAATCATTTATGAGATTTTCCCCTAACATTTGACAAGGAGTAAAAGTAAAAATCATTTCGAGATTTTCCCCAAACATTTGACCTGGACAGGGAGTAAAAGAACAATTAAAAACATATAAATTAAAATATTTGTCATACCAATCTATATACCCCGCGTCTTCTCAATCACGGGGTTACCATATAATTAGAGAAGGCACGTGTTTGATTTTGTCGAAATCCTCTCCTCCTTCCCCAACCCTACTGGTGAGAGGCATATCTCCGATGGTTAATTCCTTGAGGGTCGTAACATATCGAAGCCCATCTGGAACTTCCGTCAGTTGAAAACAGTCTTCAATGCGCAATGTACAGAGACTAGGCATGGCTCCTTTCTCCACCCTCCACTCTTTTAATTCTTCCAATTGAATAAGGGAAAGAAATTCAAGATGAGGAAAGCCTCCTTTGGAGCAAACCAAGGAACCCATACTATTAATATCTAAAAGGTCAAGCATTCTCAAGTTTGGCAGCTTCTCGAGTATTTCTATCTGGTGTTCCTTGAGATGAGTTCCCCCCAACTGTATCTTGGTCAGGTTTGTATAGCGCACGAGGTCTTGCGGTAACTCCGTGATTGGCCCGTACAATCTCAGCTTGTATATATGAGGACAACTTAATAGTATCCTTCGTAAAACCTCTGCATTCTTAGACCTGACAGATAGAGACCGAAGACTCTTAAATGTGATGCTCGTAGATTTCAGGATTTCCTCAAGATTTTCTAAGGAAATGTTTGTTTGCAATTCCAGTTTTCTAAGATTGCTTAGTCGAGCAAGATCTTTCAAATCCCAGTTGGGGCATCCAGGATATACTAACGTCTGCAAATTGACAAGAGTTCCCAATTTAAATATTTCTTCCCAAGTCCAGGGTAAATATAAATGTCTCAATTGTTCCAACTTCCATATCACATTTGGAATTCTCATCGGCAACCTATGAAAGTAACGCAAATCTAGAGTTTGCAAACATACCAAGTTACCTACAGATGATGGCAACCCTGTTAAAGATGTACAGTCCTTTAGACTTAAAAATCGTAAGTGGACTAGACTCCCAATTTCACTTGGTAGTTGTTTCATTGCCCGCATACCTTCAAACTTCAATACTCTAAGCAATTTGAAGTCCTTGAACAGCGATCGCATTAACTGTTTTGTCCACTTTGCATAAAATCGTTCTGGTGGGCCAAAGTATAAAAGAGACCTAACGTGACCATCTCTTGTCATGGGAACTAATTTGCCAGATGATTTGTCCAAGTAGATGGCAAGTCTCCGAACTTTACCAATTATTGGTGCTGCCTCGCTTACTTCAGCAGAAAAATTGACAACATGGAGAAAATTCTCCTCTTCTGCCTTTAACAAGCACAAGTCTCGCATAAGGTCATGGAGACGACAAGATTTAATTCTCTTAGTTGAACCATATCTTTCAACTTGAATCATACACCTTCCGACCAACTCAACTAAGCAATTGTATGAGACATCTTCCATTACTTCCTTTGAACCATGTCTTTCTGATGTCAACTGTATAAAACCTTCTGCTATCCATAATTGAGTCAACATATTTACGGGTATTTTAGAATCCTCAGGAAATTGGCCTAAATACAAAAAGCATAATTTTAAGAGATATGGCAAGTCATCATAACTCAATGCCAACACCCATGATGCACCTTTACTCTCTTGACCTTTGTATCTTTGTTCCAGATCTGTGCCTCTACTTATAAGTACTTTAGCATTTGTATGCACCATCTCCCACTCATCAATTGTTTTCTTTGGAGCTAGAATTCCTGCGAGCACCGTAATGGCTAATGGCAAACCTGCACAATGTTGAAGCATCTTCTCTCCTAGTTCTTTCTTCTTTGTATAAATTTCGGAGTCTATTAAAATAAAAAACAAAAATCAACTCCATTTGTCATATTAGCATTTTCATAGTATAAATATATGTGTGTGTGTGTATGTGAGAGAAGGTGCTGAATTCAAAGGAACGTACTATATATCAGAGTTCTCAAAAACTGTAAAATTCCAAAGATTTCTTTCTTTTCTTAAAAATGGAACGCTAAATGCATGGGATATTGGAATGTGATAGTTTCTATCAATTAATGAATAAGAAAAGTAAAGATGTCTAAAAATTGGATGAGATACCTGCAGAATCCCTTCCAATGTTTGCAATCTTCTCAAACAGTTCCCAGCTTTCATCTGGATTTAGAAATCGAGGTTGGTAGATGAAACCAACTTTTTCTGCACGCGATGCTACTTCTTGATTGCGAGTGGTGAGCAATATTCGACTCTCTGATTCCCCATTGATCGGAAATCCAACTTTTAAGGAGTTCCATGCATCAAGGGTCCAAATATCATCGACTACCACTAAACATTTCTTTTCTCGTAGGGTTTTACAAAGCTTCTCTGCTATTTCATCCTTCTTCATTTTTGCAATTTTTTCCCTTTGATCTTCGGTAGCAGAAATTAGTTTAACAAGAATTTCTTCCAAAATAGCTTTGCCTTGATGTTGCTGAGATATACAGACCCAAGCAAAACAATCAAAATGGCGCTTATCTTCATGGTGATGGAAAACTTGTTTTGCAAGAGTGGTCTTTCCGGACCCCGCCATTCCCCAAATAGAAACCACTCGGAGACATTTTTCTTCTTTCCTCAACTCCATAGACAATTTTGTTACGCCTTCCTCTAACCCAACAACATGGGGTTCAACAATATGAGGATAAGTTAGTCGTCGCTCTTGTTGCCCCTCAATAGAAGTAGCACCTCCACTCCCCTTTATTTCCCTTATGTTATTACTTTGCAAAGTTGACCTCAACGTCGACAGTTTGGTGGTAATGGTCTCAATTTCAGACCCAATCTTACAGAGATAAAATGCTATTCTTGGGATGGAAAAACACCTTTTCAGGACAATCACCACTCTTCTTCCTCTTTTCTTGGAAGTCACTCTCAAGTAAAAAGTTTCAATGACATCGTCCAAATCATAAGCAGCATCTCTGATATTTGCAACACAAGTGCGTACCACTTCACTGTCTGCTTGTCTTGCATCTGCATCTTTCAGGTAGCTCAGCACCAATTGTAGCTCCATCTGTGCATGCTCAACTTGATCGCTGACTCCACTAAAGAACTTGGCTTGCTGCAAGATGAACTCTCCCAAAGGCTTGATGCCTGCTGCCACAATTGCCACAACAGCCTCTGCCATATTATTTGATATGCTTCGCCAAAAGAAAACAACTAAACCAGCAGCTTCTGTTTTTCAGATTGATGAAATATTACCAGCAGTGGAGAATTGAAGTCTCTTCTGTTTGTATATATAATTCCTCAGTCAATAGTCTCTTCCCTTTGTATATTCTTTAATTAAATTGATATAACAACAAGCGTCAGACTACTTGCCGACAACGAGATCGAGAAAGTGAAGTTTAAAGGGTTAAAGGTGAGTGAGTCACTACTTAAGTAGTTGCAAGTTCATTATGGAGCGGGCAATTTACACTTTTTCTTTTTGGGTTTATCGGTGGGACAATTTCCTTGTTGACCAAAAACACTATGGAAAACTTTATTGGGGTCTTGTATACGCGTTAATCACAGGTACATGAATTATTGCTCCTTTTTGACAAAAAACAGTACATGAATTATTGCTCCTTTTTGAAGAAAAACAGTACGTACTGTGGAAAACTTTATTGAGGGGTCTTGTATCCACAAAAGTGATGTTTAAAGGGTTAAAGGTGAGTGAGTCATGAGGCATTTATGGAGCGGGCAATATTTTCACTTTTTTTATGGCTTTATTTTTGGGACAATTTCATAAAACACTATGAAAAATTTTAGGGAAAAATTTTCAAACAAGATATCTACTTTGGAGTGAATTTTAGTACATGACACTAGTTTGCGTTTGTACTAGTATAGAACATATATTTAGAATTTGTGTTACTATAGGACAATTTGTTAACTTCTTTATATTTATTATTAAAAATAGATTATGTGCCACGCATATGGCCAATTTTTATGAAACAAAATTGACAATTCAACTATATATTAAAAAAATTAAAATTGAAAATAAACCAAAAAAACCAGTACAGCCTTCCCAACCAAACTAATAAACCAAAATATAAAACAAATAAATAATTAAATTTAAAGAAAAAGGGAAAACCAAAGAAGAAGTATTGCAAAAACCACATTTCCCCTGTTCCACAACAAGGCCAACTTTTGTTTTGTTTTTCTTTTCTTTTTTTCAATATTTGTGTGTTATATTTATATTATTTTAAAGATTTATTAGTTTTTTAATTTAGTATAATCTTTTTAGTTTTTTAATTTAATATTTATTAAGGTAGAAATTGAATTAAAATTTTATTTAATATAAAATGACCAAATTATTTCTTATTTGAACGAAAAATGTAATAAAGTTGACAAATTATCCTATAATAATGTGAATTCTAAATATACGTCTTATACACACACATAAACTGGTGTCTTAAACTAATATTGCAATATGTCCTTTTTTAAAAAAAATTTCAAAACTTTATTAGGGGTCTTGTATCCACGTTAATCACAAGTACATGAATTATTGCCGACCTTTAATTGATTCCATCTCTCATGTGGCAGACAAACTCGTAAACTCATGAGAGTGTGGGATAAGATATAGAAAAGTGGTCCTTAGTGCCAGCCTTTAATTGATTCCATCTCTCATGTGGCAGACAAACTCATGAGAGCGTGGGATAAGATATAGATAAGTGGTCCTTAGTGATGAGCCACAATTAACATTTGGCATTAGAATATTTTACAAACCATTAATCTATATATCTCCCCCATCTTCTCAATCACTGCCGTCATCCATTGGTTGCAATATAACAGAAGCCACGTGTAATGATCTTGTAGAAATCCTCTCCTTCTTCCCCAAGCTTACAACATAATGTACTTGGCATGCTTTTGATGATTAATTTCTTGAGAGCAGCAACAAATGTTTCAGCCCATCTGGAACTGCCTGCCCTCAGTTTCGAACAATATTCAATGTGTAATTGTTTGTACCCTCTCAAAATTTGGGAATATTAAATATTTGTTCAAATTGCTCAGTGTTCGGCTCGTGAGCCGAAGCTCAAACAATTGGAAGCAATGTACACATCCCAAAAGTCAAAGAATATATAAAAACAAAAAAAAAACAAAATCCCTAAATAATGGAAACCAACAGCGAAATCCACACCTGCGTGGCCTGGATTCGCGATGGGTGGTCACGTCTGGGCTCGCGGTGGGTGGTGTCGGTGAACTTTGAGAGCAGAGAAGGCTAAGAAGGGGGCAGGGGAGAAGACACGATTTGTGTGACTAAAGAAGGGGGAGGGGTTGAACCGGTTTAGTAATTAGTGAACCGGGTCAATTTTTCCTCTAACACCATATTTTAATCTAGAGTGTTAGATCTGATTTCAATGAAAATAGATGGAAATTAGCCTCATCCCACACCTGAATGGCCTGTATATATGTATATTCCCAACAGGTGTTGCAAGATGGCAGCCTTTGGTCTTCTCTTGGTGGGCCCTTTATCATCATTATCTTTAGTCTTCAAAAAGAGCTTGCTGTAGGATGTTAATAAGATAAAGGCAAAGAAGGGCTAGTGAGTATTAATTCAAGTTTTCTCGGCCGTAAGCTTTGATGTCCTTTGGCTGAACATCAAAGTAGCCCCAAATAGTGGCCCATCATTCTCAAATTCTCCTAGTTTCTTTAGTATGTAAAACTTAAATTTATCCAAAGTGTAGTGAAAATATATATATTGTCACAGTTTTAGTTTTCTAACACAGTTTCAGTTTGCAAGATGAAGCTGTTCTGGATAGATCGCAGTTTCATTTTTTAGTTCGTTGTTTTCTGATGCAGTTTCAGTTTGCTTGCTGAAGCTATTTTGGCAAGGTTGAGCTTGTATTACTTTTAGTTTTTAATTTTTAGTGGATTAGATTTATGTTAATTTTAATTTTTATTTTGGGTGGGTTAGACTTGTGTTAGTTTCAGTTTTTATTGATCTTTTTAAAAGGTTATTTGTAAGTTAAATTTGTGTGTTTGAGTGGTTTTGGTTTAGTTTTTAGTTTGTTAGTATCTTAAAATTAAGGCACTCAAAGAAAAACTACATCAACTATTATGTAATATTGAAAAATTTTTGTTATTAAAACTACCAATACCCAAAATTTGGGCTTTCTTTTCTCTTTAAAGTCCACTTTCTATTGAACTTTCCAACTGGTCCTGCTGTTGTATTTTCGGCCTAGTTTTTATTCCACCGGTTTACCTTTTAATTTTATTTCCGTTCTTAGTTATCTCTCTGTCTCTTTCCCACTCCCTCTCTCATTTCTCTCACGCACACAGCACATATTTTCTCTCTTCTCTCTTCTCTCTTTTCACTGTTACTCTTTTTGATGCATAGCCGTCCGACCATGGATAGCGGCAACACCCACCTCCCTGTTCTTGCCTCTCTCTCCTCTTCCTTCTTATGTCCTCCAATGATGACGAGGCACCGGATTGCATTCATTGCTCCTCAATATGTTCGCCCTAAGGTAAGTGTGATCTGTCTTCAAAATTGATCTTACTATATGAGAAAATGTACGTGTATGTATGAAGTTTGATGCGTCTTTTTTGTTTGGAATTGGATTTGAATTTGAATTTTTAATTTCTAGGGCAGAGAGATGGGAGAGGAGAGGCTGTACAGTTAGTAGAATTGATTTGAAAGGTATGGGGTTTGTTTGTCGTGCTGCCCAGGTGATTTAATTTTGGGAATTAAAATTAACTTGGTTAATGTTTTAGAAGTTTGTGTATGTGAGTTTGTACATTTAGGAGCTTTTGATGATTATTTGTATCTTTTATCCTTTAGGGAATCGTGTTTGCTGGAAGTGGATTCTTAATAGCTCAAATTAAGAATAAGTGGGTCTGAAGGAGTATGAAAGCTACTTACTGCTGGAGATAGCCTGCGCAAACACAAGTCTAAAAGTAAATAATGATATGGTTTGCTTACATTATTTTTTCCTGTGGAAACTGCAGATATCTTCCCTGTTGCGAGTTCAACAACATTTTTTACACATGTTATATGATTTCATTTGGATTTAGTTTATTGTTGGATTTGAGATTTGATTTATTGTAAATATTTCATACTTATTGGTTTAATATGTAAAGCCTATTTGCTAATTTTTTAAATTGAATCGAAATGTAAGTAAAGCTATGATTATTACTGTCAGATGGTAACAATAAGGTGATTGTTACAATAAAGTGATTATTGCTATCAGATAATAACAATTAGGTGATTGTTGCTATCTAACAGTGACAATGTAACAATAACTACCTTTCTCTAATGGACAGTGGCAATTTTTTAATTGATTTATAATGTGGTTGTTACAGTTCAACGGTGACAACTTTCTAGATATGAAAAAAAAAACTAATGAGCTTTATTTTTTTGTTTTATGGTATTTTGTTATGCAATAAAAAATAAACGTAAGATTTGTATATGTTGTCTTGTTTTTGAGTTTATTTACAAAGTGAGAATAATTACTGTTCGACAGTAGCAAGTTTCTAGATATGGAATAGAAAAAAAAAAAACTCATTTTTTTTATGCTAGTTTTTTGGTGTTTATACACAAAAAAAAATTTTAATTTGTATAAGTTGTTTTATTTTTAAGTTTATTTACAAAGTAAGAATTGTTACGGTTAGACAGAAACAATTCTCAAAGGTACTGTAGTGTGCTACAGGTATAAAAAATTATGCAAACTGTAATGGACAAATACACGAAGAACTTGGACAACTACAGAAATGGACAAATGTTGCACATTTGTTTTTTTGTTTGAAAGGTTTTCCTTCTTATTCTTGTGTCATTGCAAGAGTTATATTCTAAATTTCTAATGAAGTTCCTTTCTTATGTAGAAGTATTCCATCTTAGATTTAATGCTTGTAGACATTTTGGCTAGATGTTAAGATACCATTTTTGCTAAATATGAAGATAAGCTCTGCAGGAGCACAATTCAATTGGATTGTAATTTGTCTATAGAATGTTAGAATGCATTAAACATGATCTTCAACCCAAAAAAATAAAAAACAAAAACAAAAACTTTCTATGGAGAAGAATGAGGTGATTAATATTTAGTACCTCATCCTTCCAGTTCTAGTGGTCTTCTTTTTGCATCTTTGGCACACTCCAGTTGTCTATTTTGCATAGGCAAAAATAATAAAACCATAAAATCAAAAAAAGCAATTAAAATAGTAAAGGAAAGGTTTTTGGGGGAATATCATTATCAAAATCCAATTTTCTTTTTTGGGCATTTCAAAAATCCTAGAAGTAAAATGCTAAATACAACATTAATAATCATTCATTCTAGATTCACATAAGCTAGCGCCACACTTGACATAGTGTGTGTGGGGCTTGTTGCCCCTCTGTCCAGATTTCCCTATTCCCTTTCCCATTGGTGGATAGGCCAA
>QANT01004011.1:0-16802 GCA_003254885.1 Purshia tridentata | reverse complement strand
GGACACTTTATTTTTCTCTATTTACACTCCTTTTATTTTTTAAATATTTTTATTAAATATTTTTTTATATTTTCAAGTTTACCCTTATAGTTTTGATATATAATATAACTTTTTATTTATTTCTTCAAATTCCTTTTTTTAACTCGTTTTTTATTAATTATTTTTTTATTATCAATTTTGATATAAAATTTTCATTTTCCTTGAGGAGGCACCCAACCTCATCAACTCCGGCAACCCAACCGCATCAACCTCACCATCCATGGAAACTTCACCAACAAAGATGAAAGATTTCAGTGATAATTGAATCCTACTCTAGTCTGGTATCAAACCCATAGAAATATATATATAATATAAAATAAAAACTAAATTATGCATTTCATTTACAAAGAGGATTAAAATTCTCATTCATCTTGCGCTCTAAATCCTTGCAGTAGTGCAGTTCATCTTCCTCTCTAAATCCTCGCAGTAGTGCAGTTCATAGTCCCTTTTAGTAATTAAAAAATAAAAGAAAAATAGAGTACCCTTTTGTTGCTCTTTAATTTTTATTTTTCCATTTTAGCTTAAACAAAAATCATTTTTTTGCAATAGACCAGATTCTTTCAAATCTATTTGCCGGAGGAGTCGATTTCAGTCGCCGGACTCCACAAGGTTGGGTACATGGTACTTGAGTCGCCTCCTTTCCATCTTCTCCTGGGCATCTATTGTGAAGCAGAGAGACACACTAAATTTTGGGGGTGCTCTATTTGGTTGCCCATGAAGTTTTCGGAATGGGTTTCCCATGATATGGAGGCGTGGGTGACTATGGAGGGGAAAGGAGGGAATGGGTTGGAGGCTTGGAGCAGCAATAGCCATGGAACTTCCAAGGAGGAGGGTGAATGCATAGGAGAAGACGGTGAGTCAGATAAAGTCAAATTTTTTTTTTTTTGTTTATAAATCATTAAAATGGTTTGGATAAATGTAAATTAAGATGTTATAATCGTAACCATTGAAATTTTTTGAATGATTCAGATTGAAAGCCTTGTATAGTCTTGTATAGTCTGGTAGAAGATCCAGTCCCGTATAAAGTCAATGGTGTTAAAAAACAATTAATAAAAAATGAGTTTAAAAAGGAAAATAAAAAAAATAAAAAAATAATACTATATTTATATATCAAAACTATAAAGATAGATTTAAAAATATAAAAAAATATATATAATAAAAACATTTAAAAAAATACAAAGAGTACAAAAATCACCTTCCATAATTTAAGTATTTATATTATATTATTTTAGTTGTCAAGTTTTTATTAGAAGGTAATGTTTGGTGAGAAAAATGAATTCCGTATAGTTTGGCCCAATTATTCTTGGGCTTGGGCTTCTCTTTGCAAGCATGCAATACAACAGAAAGCGTCGAGGAGCCGAACCATCTAGAACGCGGCTTCTTCAACTCTTCAACTCTTCAACTACACTCCTTATCTCACAGGAGGGTTTAAGATATCTGCCAATTTCTTCCGAGCATAACATTCACTCTCAGCAGCTCTATAAAACTTTCTCTATCTTCTTGGAGCTTTATAATGGCCTCCACCTTCGTCACACTACCAAGCCCTTTGCTATACAAACCCAATACTGCTTCTCTGTCGAACCAGAAACTACTTCCTGGTATGTTGAAGTTACTCTTTTCTAAACCCCTTTATTATCTTTCTTACATCTCTCTACTTTATTATAAAATTTGTTTCTTTTGTTTGAATTGTTACATGGGTTCTGTTTCAGGTCTGCGAAGAAACTCATTGAGAGTCAGCGCAATTACCAAGAAATGGGAACCCACCAAGGTTTCTTTTTCTTATCTATACTTTTTTTGAGAAGTAACTTCAGAATATTTCCGGGGTTTTTTTTTTGGTCAGAAAATATTTATGGGTTTCTACACATTCAATGATTACCATGCTAGTTTTAATTTTTGTTTTATTTATTTTTCTTTTGGGAAATGAATTATCTGGGTTTTGATTTTTATGCTTAGAGTTGGTGATTTGTGAGTGACAGGTGGTTCCACAAGCTGACAGAGTGCTTATTCGTCTTGAGGAACTCCCTGAGGTATGCTGGTTTTCAGTCATACCAATTGTGTTTGAATGTCTTAATTGGTAATATAATGCGATTATTTCTTACTTTCCTGAATGCAAAACTTACGAAGATGCATAACATTGTCAAATGACTTGATGCACTTACAAATTGGATCTTCAATGCAAGTTCCCTGCCCATTTTGAATTTTCTTTTCAAGTATAAGATATCAAATAACCATTGTACGAGGGCCAGCAAAACCTTGAGAACCTAAAATACTACTTTTCATTTGTTTTTCTATTCTCCCTTTTCACAAAAACCACCTGAACATTCCCACTCCTTCAAAAACTCTACTACTTCTCTCAAATCACAAACGCCTGAAGATACAGAGATAATTGCCAAGGCTCCTTAATAGGCTTTTAATAACCTAAAATGACATATAAAAAAATGCCATGTAAAAAGTAAAGAACCAATTAAACCCTGAAACTTCACTAAACCAAGACAAGGGAGAAGTTACAAGCCGCTGGGAAAAGTGGCACTTTAGGTTCTCAAGTTTGGTGTTTTAGGTTCTCAGGCTTCTTCCTACAATGGAAACTTCTTCCTCTAAGCCTCCTCAGTTACCAAGCCCCTGGGATTTTTGGCTACATTGTCTATACCCCTCACTTTTCATTTGTTTTTAGATTTTCTATTTTCTTAATGCATTTACATTGTTGTACACAACTTGTGTGCATGGGGATGCCCAGTTGGTGTTTTTTTCTCTAAATTATCCTTACCTATGAGAAAAGGTGGAATAGAAAAACTAGCAATTGATTTTGTTTTTTTTAAATTTTTTTTTGGTTTAGTATCATTTGATCAGGTTTCTCGTCAAGGATAAATTGGTAATTATATGTATTGTTTCATCAGAATGATGGTGTCATCGACGACCATGTAGTTGTCTCGTATACAGTGGGTTTTAAAAATGACATTGTCTACTTTCTTTTCTCACTATTATCACACGGAGAAATATCTATTTAGATTTGAAATTCTGCATGTTAGAAATATATGTTTGCATACATGCCTTATCTGTTATAAGACATCAGCATGATGATAAAATGTCCTATGTCACAGAAATCATCTGGAGGAGTTTTGCTGCCCAAATCAGCTGTTAAATTTGAGCGGTATCTTATGGGAGAAGTATGCTAACTGTTTCTGTCTTGTTAAGTCATTTGTTTTTTAAAGTAATAAGTTGAATCTGAGGATAATTTTACAAGCATTGTTATATTTACCTCAGATTCTTTCTGTTGGAGCTGAGGTAGGGGAAGTGAAGGCTGGAAAGAAGGTGAGTAATTAAAAAGTTGTCAAATTATGGTAACTTTTTTCTGGTCTAAATTAATGTTGATTTTTTAGTTATATTGGTGCTTACACAATAAGTTTATGATCCATTGTTTACTGTTTTAGTGATATACTGATTTAGGTGCTTATTTTGTCATCTAAATGGGGAAATTCTTATCTGTTTGCAGGTTCTTTTCTCGGACATAAATGCATATGAGGTTAGTATAATTAGTTTATGTTGAAAATAATACACAGCCCTGATATTAATAGCCTAAAATAAACCAGACGGTAAACCTTCATTATTCTATATAATTATCCACTCTTATGGTTTCTTGTGATAAAAATCAAAATTACATATATTTCCATTACATTATTTATCTGGGAGTTTTAACTTCCGGATAACTTATATAGGGCATATAACAAATTGTCCTACTAAACAATTATATCTTGCTTTGCTCTGACCTCAAAATCAATCAAATATCAAATCCCAGCTGGCTAGCATGATTGTTATTGCCAATTTCCCCCAAAATTCCCCCCCGTCCCTTTTTTTCTTTGGTTTGTGAGTTAAGGTCAAGTGCTTCAGTTTCTAGTTGTAGTAGAAAACCACCTCAATTCTGGGGCTTGTGATACAATCACACTGATCTTGTGATTGGTCCAGGGCATGCACTATACAAATAGTGCTGAGTACTGCTGAAACATTTGTCACGCCTTCGTGTGTTAGGTATACTGTAAAACAATTAAACAAGGAACAGACAAATTATCTTCTGTATAAACTGAAGTCTATTTTTTCAAATAGTCTGCAGATTGTTCCATGCAATGGGCATATGGACGCTTGCACCATGGATTATTGACATTTTCTTTTACTGATAATGAATTTTTGGTGTTCAGGTGGATTTGGGAACAGATAGTAGGCACTGCTTTTGCAAAGAGAGTGAACTGTTGGCTGTGATTGAATAAAGTTTCAACGAAGGCCAGCAGTAGGCACAATGTTTTAGAGGATTATTTTTCTGAAACTTTTCATTGTCATTTCCATTCAATGTAACCAACTCCCAAAACTATGTGTTCAGTTCAAATTTGTTAACTACATAGTACGTTTCTCTTTCTGCATTGGTTGCATAGATTTTGTATTATTTAGTCATCATAATACTTCTTTTGGTCAATAATAAGCATTGTACCTTGGAATGAAAGCTATATGAAACTCTTGCAATATGTTGGATTGAAGGATGGAAAATTGGAAGTGGAGTGTAAATTATAAGAGAACATCTGCAGTGCGCGTCTGAGAAGGAATGAGGTGACTTCTACCTTTTTTAGGAAGTGAGGAAAGATGGGGGTTTGGTATGGTGCTGATCAGCACTGGATGCCGCCAATATTATAGCCCTTAGATTGATCTTAGAGTGCTGCATTGAGCTGCATTGATTACCTGGTAACCGGTTGTGTCTTTTGTCTAATAGGAAGTCAAATTATTACCAGGCAACCCATTCGTGTAATACACTGCTCCTCTATCGGAGGAGCCATGCTATTGAAAAATTCTGGTCTTTAAGTATCGACCAAACTTGTTCTCATTATAAACCGATTATAATTTGATCAGTGTCGGACGTTTTTTTTGGGTCTGGACGTGTTGACTTACAAGGAGGAAGAGGAAAAAAAAAAGAAAAAAAATCAACGTGTGTGAGCTGATTGGCTTTTGAGGAGAAAATGACTCCTTCATAGATAAGGAGCCAATCATTTTCTTTTGGGGGGTATATTACCTCAATGTATAGCTAACTTATCTTCTTCTCGTGTCAACTTCCATATAAGTGCTTATATAATGATTGCAAATATGGTCAACTTGGAGAACCTATTTTGTATACAAACCAATTTTCAGGTCACACCTGATGTACATGTTGAGGAAAAAAAAAATTGAGCTTTCCTTCTCATTTGACATGCATGGCCAATACGACTCTAACTCTGATCAACTAATGGATTCAATGGAACAAAATCTTACAATATGCTGCAGAAATCTAGTCAAGAAATTTTGTCTGATTCTGGATGCATGACTTTGAAGAAGTTTTTCTTACCCTGCCACTGATTTCTGATGTTGTCCTTTCAATATTCATAATTCGATCTCTCTCCAGCCGGCCTCAGATAACGACCCACAAGCTGCTATTGACCCATTGCTGAGGGTCCAAAGTTGTATTATGCAGCATGCTGCTTATAAATTAGAATCTCCTAAAGAGGCTTCGCCAAATTAAGTTTCCAAAAACTGATATATCATATATGGGGATTTACATTTCATTTGTTTTTTTCTCATATTTTTGCATGCATGCTCTCATTCTTCACTCGTGCCTTTGTTTTGGCCTCACTGGAGATGAGATTGATAGACTGGCCTTGCTTGAAGTCAAGGCCAGGATAACTGATGACCCTTTTGGAGTCATGACTTCATGGAATGAAACCATCCACTTTTGCCATTGGCATGGTGTTACATGTGGTGGCCGCCACCAGAGGGTCACCAGGTTGGGCCTGGTTTCCTTGAATCTTGCAGGCTCTATATCACCACATGTTGGAAATTTGAGTTTCCTGAGAGAAATTTATCTCTACAACAACAGCTTTGGCCATGAAATCCCCACAGAAATCAATCGTCTGCGCAGATTGCAAATCTTACGATTGGAAAATAATTCACTGAGCGGTGAAATTCCCTCAAATTTATCAGCTTGCACTCAGCTTCTCGAAATTGATCTTTCTTACAATAAGCTTGTAGGAAGAATTCCTGAGGAGCTGGGCACCTTGTCCAAGCTAATAAGAATTGCAGTTCCCTACAACAACCTTACAGGAAGTGTCCCTCACTCTTTTAGCAACTTATCATCTCTTGAAATTCTTTATGCATCTTCTAATAATTTGAATGGGAGTATTCCAGATATCTTTGGCCAACTCACCAGTTTTAACAAACTTATTTTGGACGGAAATCGGTTGTCTGGTATGGTTCCTCCCTCAATCTTCAATCTCTCTTCCATCAGAGTAATTTCTTTGGCAGCAAACAATATCCAAGGGACTTTGCCCTCAAACTTGGGTTTTGCCTTTCCAAATCTCGAATATTTTGGCATCTTTCATAACCAATTTAGTGGAACTATTCCTGTTTCAATCTCTAATGCCTCAAAACTAGCTACTATTGGAATTTCAGGAAACCAACTACATGGAAAAGTCCCTTCTATGGAATATTTACATAGGCTAGAGCGATTAGTTCTTGGTTTCAACCATCTTGGAAGTGAGGGAAATGGTGACTTGAGCTTTCTCTGCCATTTGACTAATGCCACCCTTTTACAAATACTGATTATTAGTGAAAACAATTTTGGGGGTATGCTACCTCAGTGCACAGCTAACCTATCTTCTTCTCTCCTATACTTCTATGCCAATGGCAATAAAATATTAGGAAGCATCCCAAATGGGATTGGAAATCTTGTTAACTTGCAGATCCTAGCTCTGCAGATGAACAAATTTTCAGGTCAAATCCCCCATGATATAGGAAAGCTTCAGAATGTAGTTGAATTATATTTTGCTGAAAACTCTCTGTCTCTCAATATTCCATCCTCTTTCGGAAATTTAAGTCGATTAACTAAATTAGCTTTATTTAGAAATAACCTCCAAGGAGATATCCCTTTAAGTTTAGCAGAGTGTCGAAATTTGGCAGTCTTGGATGTCAGTGATAACAATCTGAGTGGTATCATTTCCCCACAAGTCATTGGTTTGTCATCTTCATATGTTTTTCTGGATTTTTCTCAGAATAATTTGACCGGATCACTTCCTAAAGAAGTAGGCAAGTTAATAAATCTGGAATATTTAAATGTATCTGAAAACATGTTATTTGGTGAAATTCCGACTACTATGGGTAGTTGTGTAAAATTAGAAGCTCTAGACATGCAAGGGAACTTCTTCCAAGGGACAATTCCATCATCTTTGGCCTCACTGAAAGGTATTCAAGAATTATATCTTTCTCGCAACAATTTTTCTGGAATAATTCCAGAATTCTTCGCGCATTTCGAAGTTTTGCAATTTTTGAATCTTTCTTATAACAACTTTGAGGGCATGGTTCCAATCGAAGGAGTTTTCAAGAATGCTACAGCTACATCAGTCCAAGGAAACAATAAACTTTGCGGGGGCATACCTGAGTTTCATTTGCCAAAATGCAAAGTTCAACATCCAAAAAAGGGAGGATTGAGCCTAATCTTAAAACTGATAATTACTTTAGTTTGTGGGCTTCTCGGAATCACTTTAGCTCTCTTGGTTTTGTACCTTTTTTTCTCAAGGAGGGAAAGAAAGGGGCAGCCTCCAAGTGATTCAGAAAGATTTCCTAAGGTGTCTTACCAAATTCTTCTAAAAGCTACCCATGGATTCTCCTCTGCCAACTTGATTGGTGTTGGTAGTTTTGGGTCTGTGTATAAAGGAGTACTTGAACATAGTGAAACGCCAATTGCTATCAAGGTCCTCAACCTCGTTAATCCCAGAGCTTCCAAAAGTTTTACTGCTGAGTGTGAGGCCTTGAAAAACATAAGACACAGGAATCTTGTGAAGGTAATCTCTGCATGTTCGGGTTTCGATTATCAAGGTCTGGATTTTAAGGCCTTGGTTTATGAGTTTATGGTTAATGGGAGCTTAGAGGAATGGTTGCATGGAACTCAGAAATTAGGTGAGATGAATGAGAGAGCAAGGTGCTTAACTTTTTCTCAAAGGTTCAACATTTCCTTTGACGTTGCTATGGCATTGGATTATCTTCATCATCATTGTGAGACACCAATAGTTCATTGCGATCTCAAGCCAAGCAACATTCTTTTCAATCATGATATGGTTGGACATGTAGGTGACTTTGGGTTGGTAAGATTCCTTCCCGAGGCTTCTGAAAATTGTTCAGGCAATCAATCAAGCTCGGTTGGAGTAAAAGGCACAATTGGTTATGCACCACCAGGTGAATTAATAATTTCATAAATCATTTAAAAAAAGTTTTCTTGATATTTGTTGTAATAGTTTGAAACATGAAAGTAGGACTTTGAGCACTTTATTATATAAGAATTAGAAATTGGTGTTTTGAATTGTGCAAATGCAGAGTATGGCATGGGACATGAAGTTTGGACACAAGGTGATATGTATAGTTATGGCATCCTCTTATTGGAAATGTTCACAGGAAAAAGACCAACTGACAACATGTTCCAAGAAAATTCAAACCTCAGTAACTTTGTCAAGGAAGCTCTGCCTGAGCAATTGGTAGAGATTGTTGATCCTGTTCTTGTTCAAGAAAAGTTGGAAGGGGAGATGAGCGCAAGAAATCATCTTAATGAGGATAGCATAAGGGTTCGCTTAATAGTTGAAGAAAGCTTGATTTCAATTTTTGAAATTGGAGTTGCTTGCTGTGCAGAACTTCCTAGAGAACGGTTGGACATTAGTGATGTTGTGGCTAAGATGAGTCTAATCAGAAACCTTCTTCGAGCAAATAGAATATGTGAATAGAATATGCATACTTTTAATATGTCACATATATAGCTTGTAATATTGTTTTCCTATATCCAGAATTGTTGATCTGCATCTAGTAATGGAATTTTGGAGGTGTGCTCAGTTGAAATGAGATCAGTAATCATACTTTTTTGATCAATAAACATATATATTGCAAGTTTGTGCCTTCAAAATCATGCTAGCATAGTTGAATTTGACTTGTCCAGCAGAATGTACCGCAAAATATGTGATGTATATGCTAGTTCATAATGATATGCAGCTACCTGCATAACAAGTTTCTACGCAATTTTTCCAGGCATTTTATTTTTGATGAAGAACTGTTTTCTTTTTGCCAAATCCGCTTCCAACACTTCTTCTGCTCCTATATTACAGTGGATGTCTAATTCTACTCCTTCAGATTCAATTTTGGGCCTCCATCTACTCTCTAGGTCTTCTTTAAAACCTATTTCTCATTCTTCTTTTCAGAATTCAATTTCATTTTATATCTGGTCAACCTTCAGCCTTTAGTTCTTCTCTTCCAGTTGATTGTCTACTGACTCTTCACTTTTCCCATCTGAGTCCCAGTCTTCTCAATTGATCTGTCCAGTCAGTTTGTATCCATGCTTCTTCACTTTTTCCAAATGCTGCACTAAAGTCTCCTATTGCACCAGAACCACACTAGCAGTTGATTTCTCACTCCTACTTCTACTATTGCTTACACTAACATATAGTAAGAAAAGGTTAATTTTTCAAGCTTCAGCTATATATTCCTTCAAACTTACAAAGCCTACCTCTTTTTCCATGGCTGTGTAAACATGCAGAGTGGAGGGCAGCTATGGCAGAGGAATTCACAGCTCTCTAAAAACCAGGAACTGCTTGGAAACAATGGTCTTACCGTGGAATATGTAAGGATTCGCATCAAAATTGAGGAAAGCTTGATTTCAGTTATAGAAATTGTAGTTGCTTGCTCTGCAGAATTTCTTAGAGAACGGTTGGACATATGTGATGAAGGGCGCATATGATGGATTCCTTACCAAATGTGGTAAGTTAAGTGTGTACAATAAATTTCCAACTAAAGTAAATGATGGTGAAAGGATGGGGATGCACGCATGGGGTGAAAACCCTTATTTGGCCTCCCAAAAACCCACGTTGGCCATCACGCGGTCTGATTTAGATAAACATTGGCACAAATTTGACGGTATGGACCAATTTAAAATTTTTTTATAAAATTCTGGATTAACATAGGGCATAAATTAATTCGTGTACTAACATGGAAAAACCATCATAATAAGTGAACCAATGATGCATTTTGTATTTTTCCCTCTCTAGATATTCTAAATAACAGAGTTGGAGTTTTTTTATGAATTTTTTCATTTTTTATTCCATTTTTGACAAGGTTCAATATTTTGGGTATAGAATTATTCTTAACTACTCTTAATCCATATTCCCACCCTCCCTGACCATTTCAACTAACCCTAAAGAGATATTGACTTGAGGAAATTGCTTCATCTTTTCTGGGCTTCTTCAAAGCGACCGACGACCGTAGAGATTAAAAAAAAAAAACAAAAAACAAAAGAAATCCAAAATTTCTCGATCCCATTTGCGGATTTTTGTATATTTTTCTTCTTGTACGTCAGTCAGTGGGTCATCTGATGCATGCCGTGCATGAGTAAAGAACAAGAACACTTGCTTTTCCATTTGTGAGATTATGTAATCATGCAGACCATTACAAACAGCCCGAATTCTTGCTACCCTCAGTCTGTGGGCTAGGTTTTCTTAAGTCAGTCAGTGGGTCATCTGATGCATGCCGTGCATGAGTAAAGCACCGATATACAGCACTTGCCATTAGAATATTGCTAAATCTGTTTATTAAATAATTTTGTTCTCCAAACAATATGCCAATATTACAAGCTATCCACCATAGTCTTAAGTCTCTTAACGGCCGGTATGCTTCTGTTCACACTTCCCATTACTTAAAGTAGAGATTCATCAGATTAGATCTTGAAATAGCAGAGTACCTATCCTTGAGATTCAACCAAACATCCCTTGATGTTTTTACTACCAACTACATATGTAGCTCAAAGCATCTGAGGATAGCGTAGAAATATAAGGGACACTAGTGCTTTATCATTTTTCCTCCACTCAATTTTATTCAAGCTTGATATATTTCAGATGTAATGCCTTCATCTTCAGTGATTTCTTATGGTAGGGGACAGGGAATGGACCCATCAATGTACTCTAGGAAGTACAGACACCAATACAAATACAGGAGACATTACACAAATCGATAAAATTTAAAAAGACTAAAATACGACACGGTTCCGACACGTCGACTTAAATAATATATATATATTTATAATAAATAAATCCATTTAAAATTTTAAATACATAAATAAAATACCACGTCAATCATATACCAAATAAAACTCATAAAACTGAAAAAACCCAATAAGTAACATATCTCTCCGCTCACCCTACTCGCTCAATGTCACGTAAGTTAACGAAAAACCCAAAGAGGCAAATACCCATATTATATATTATATCCCATTTCTTCTATGCGTGCCGCAATCAAAAAGATTTTTCTCCTTTTCACCCATTTTTTCTTCCTTTTTAAGCTGGTCCCACTTGCATGTATTTCTCCCGTTTTTCTTTTCTCTGCCGCTGCCTCCCCTCTTCTTCACAAGAGCCTCCAAAGTCCAAACTTTTGGGTCAAAAAACCAGGGGTGGAGATTCAGCCCAAATTCTTATAAGTCATTAGTAAGGCCCTTACATTTTCAATGTGAGAATTCTCTTAACACGCTCCCGCATGTGTGAGCTTAACACGTGGGTAATTTCTATTAGGTACGGGATGTGGGAGCACATATGGCCGTTGGGCCTTACATGCGCATGGAACTTGACTTATTGGATTCTTCTTTCGTGGAGGCAAAGATGCAATATGAGATAGGATAACCAATCTAATACCATGAAATTTTGGCATCTATCCGAAAACTATTGACAATAAGAGGAGTAGCCCAAATTCCTTATAAGCTAACAATGACCTACACCCATTCACGGAGCGAGCACTCCAAGATCGCTACTGCTGCTGTTGCTGCTATCTCTCTCTCTCGTTTGATTGGGCCATAATTTTTTAAAAAATTACAAAACCCCTGCCATGTCCTCATCTCGTGTCTGGGCATGTCCACAGCATGTCGAAAAGTCAAATTTGAGAGAAAGTCAACAAACACGTCTATATGGGTGTCAAATGCGTGTCATGTCATGTCGAAGTGCTGGATACCCGACACTCCACCCTAGGAGTGTCCGTGCTTCTTAGAATGTACCCAAGGAGATCATTCCCTCGAGCATAGACTCTAGTTGAAAATTAAATGGAACATAGTTAGTGTCATAAAGGCACACAATTACTTAATTGCAGATATTTGGGAGCAATGAGATTGGTGTATGTTGTCATAGTTGGTTGTGAAAATGTCAAAAACAAATGAATTAGGAACCCAAAAAAGGCTAAGAACACTAGGATCTCACAACAAGGGTGCAAGATCAAACAAAATCAAAGCTATGTGTTTGGAAATAGTTGGTTAAGAAATCAGGTAGGGCCAGTTTGGTCCACTGTTTTGGAGCTTGGGTATGGGTATGAGGTTCCATTCCAATGTTTTATTGGTGGGAATTTTTTACCATCCGGATGAGTTTCAGATACCAATGTAGGGGGCATTTGATATCCCTCAACCCTCTTAAGTACGCAATATTAATTTATTACTTTTTTTTTTATGACCAAGCTACCTTCATTATAAATATATCAAAATTTCCAATTTTGTCTTGAAAATCTCTTGGTATTCTTATTATATATATAGGATAAATAAGGGTATTATTGAAAATCTGTACAAATTGTACAAATAAGGGTATTATATATATATATACACAGTATAAGCCTTTATACTTGGTCAAATGGTCAATATATACAACTAAGCTCACCGAATAATTAACACAGTAACCAATAATAAACTAATCCTTAACGAACTGACAGCTAAGCATCCTAGGCACAAGACATGAGAGAATGTACTTGGGGCCATCATATTACGCTTATCTAGGGTTCTAACTTTGATAGAAGAATTTCCGTTTACGTTCTTCACGGGGTGCGTGTGGGTCCACACTCATCATGCAGAATACTGCTTATAAATTTGATTCTCCTGATCAACTTGTTTCTATAGAGTCACTGGTTTAGCTGCAAAATTTAGCTTCAGAAACCTGATCATCATGGTGCTTGACAAGTTCATTTTGTCTCTATTCTTCTCATATTTTTGCATGCTTACTCTTATTCTTCACTCATGCTTTTGTTTGCCTCTCTCCGGAAATGAGACAGATCGATTGGCCTTGCTTGAAGTCAAGGCCAGGATAACTGACCCTTTTGGAGCCATGATATCATGGAATGAAACCATCCACTTTTGCCATTGGCATGGAGTTACATGTGGTCGCCGCCACCAGAGGGTCACGGTGTTGGACCTCCATTCCTTGAAACTTGCAGGCTCCATGTCACCACATATTGGAAATTTGAGTTTTCTGAGAGTGATTCATCTCGAAAACAACAGCTTCAGCCATGAAATCCCTCCAGAAATTGGCCGTCTGCGCAGATTGCGAGTTCTAGTATTGGAAAAGAATTTACTGAGCGGTGAAATCCCCTCTAACTTATCAGCTTGCTCTCAACTTCTCATACTCGTTCTTCGTTTCAATTTTTTGGTGGGAAGAATTCCTAAGGAGCTTGGCTCTTTGTCGAAGCTAAGAGAAATTGATACTGAAAACAACAGCCTTTCAGGAAGTATCCCGTACTCTTTTAGTAACTTATCATCTCTGCAAGTGCTTTCTGCACTGTTTAATAATTTAAATGGGAGTATTCCAGATATTTTTGGCCAAATGATCAATTTATCGCGTCTTTCTTTGGGTTTCAATAGGTTGTCCGGTCTGCTCCCTCCATCAATCTTCAATCTCTCTTCTATTACTGTCTTTTCCGTGGAAAGTAACAAACTCCAAGGGACTTTGCCCTCAAACCTTGGTACTGTCTTTCCAAACATTCAAAACTTTAGTATTTATGGTAATCAATTTACTGGACATATTCCTGTTTCAATATCTAATGCCTCAAATCTACACATTCTTGCACTGAAAGAAAACAAACTATATGGCAAGGTCCCATCTTTGCAAAATTTACATAGGCTTCAGAAATTTATTCTTCGTGAAAACCATCTTGGAAGTGGGGGAGTTGGTGACTTGACCTTTCTTTGTGATTTGATGAATGCCACCCATTTAAGCGACATATATATTGACCAAAACAATTTTGGGGGTATGCTACCTCAGTGCACAGCTAACTTATCTTCTCTTGTATACTTCCATGCCTACGAAAATAAACTATCAGGTCAAATCCCAAATTGGATTGGAGATCTGGTTAACTTGCAGAGCCTAATTCTGTCATTCAACCAATTTTCAGGTAAAATCCCTCCTGATATAAGCAAACTTCAGAAGTTATACAGAATCCATTTAACTGATAACGCTCTCTCTGGCAACATTCCATCGTCTTTTGGAAATTTAAGTTGGTTAACTCAATTATATTTACGTAACAATAGACTTCAAGGCAATATCCCTCCAAGTTTAGCTCACTGTCACAAGTTGGAAGTCTTAAGTCTTGAAAATAACAATCTCAGTGGTACCATTTCCCCCCAAGTCATTGGTTTGTCGGCTTCATATATTGAAGTATATTTATCGCAAAACCATTTTACCGGTTACCTCCCCAAAGAGCTAGGAAACCTAATAAATCTAGAAGTATTAAGTGTTTTTGAAAACAGGTTATTTGGTGAAATTCCGACAAGCCTTGGCAGTTGTGTGACAATAGAATATCTATACATGGATGCAAATTTCTTCCAAGGGACAATTCCATCGTCTTTAGGTTCACTTAGAGGTATTCAAGAATTGTCTCTCTCTCACAACAACTTGTCAGGCACAATTCCTGAATTCTTGGAGCATTTTGAATTTCTGCATGTTTTGAATCTTTCCTATAACAATTTTGAGGGCAAGGTACCAATCGAAGGAGTTTTCAAGAATGCAACTACCACATCAATCCGAGGAAATAGTAAACTTTGTGGGGGCATAGCTGAGTTTCATTTGCCAAAATGCAAATCTGAACATCGCAAAGAGGGAGGATTGAGCCCAACCTTGAAATTGATAATATCTCTAGTTTGTGGTCTTCTTGGAGTCATTTTTGCACTATCCTTCTTCTTCCTTTTTTGCTTACGGAGGGAGAGAAAGGAGCATACTTCAAGTGATTTGTCAGAAAAATTTCTCAAGGTTTCTTACCAAATTCTTCTAAAAGCAACTGATGGATTCTCCTCTTCCAATTTGATTGGTGCGGGCAGTTTTGGGTCGGTCTATAAAGGTGTACTTGAACAAGGTGAAACCACAATTGCTGTCAAGGTACTCAACCTCGTTCATCGTGGAGCTTCCAAAAGTTTCGCTGCTGAGTGCGAGGCCTTGAAAAACATCAGACACCGTAATCTTCTGAAGGTACTCTCTGCATGTTCCAGTGTGGATTATCAAGGTACAGATTTTAAGGCCTTAATTTACGAGTTCATGGTTAATGAGAGCTTAGAAGAATGGTTGCATCCACCTCAGACAATTGCTGAGATTAATGAGAGATCAAGGAGTTTAAGTTTTTCTCAAAGGTTGAATATTGGCATTGATGTTGCTATGGCATTGGATTATCTCCATAACCATTGCCATAAGTCAATAGTTCACTGCGATCTGAAGCCAAGCAATGTTCTTCTCAATGATGATATGGTCGGACATATAGGTGACTTTGGGTTGGTAAGATTGCTTCCCGAAGCTTCTGAAAGTCATTCTGCTAACCAATCAAGCTCGGTCGGAGTAAAAGGAACAATTGGTTATGCTCCACCAGGTGAATTATTTCATTAATAAGTATTTAATTTAATTTAATTTTTCTCGTTATTTTTTAATAGTGTCAAACATGAACGTGGGGTTTTGAGCACTTGTCAAATTGCAGAATATGGAATGGGACATGAAGTCCGGACACATGGTGATGTGTACAGTTATGGCATCCTTCTGTTGGAAATGTTTACTGGAAAAAGACCAACTGATAACATGTTTCAAGGAAATTCGAACCTTCATAACTTTGTGAAGGAAGCTCTGGCTGAGCATGTGGTAGAGATTGTCGATCCAATTCTTGTTCAAGAAAACTTGGAAGGAGAGACGAGCACAAACAATCGTCTTACTGAGGATAACATAAGGATTCGCATCAAAATTCAAGAATGCTTGATTGAGGTTTTGGAAATTGGAGTTGGTTGCTCTGCAGAATTGCCTAGAGAACGGCTGGACATAAGTGATGTTGTGGCTGAGATGTGCATGATCAGAAACAAACTTCAAGTTAATTAAATAATTGCCTAGATATGCTACAATATTGTATGTAATGTTGTTTCCTTGATTCCAAAGTATATATATATTATTTGCTCTGCAGCAAAAGATTTCCATGTTTGTTTGATCAATAAAAACATGTACAGTAAATTTGTGCCTTCACGTACATGTTCTAGATTCCTCTGTGATTGTATTTTGTTATTTTATTTTAGAAACCCTAATTTAACAAATCAAGAATCTTTGTCTCTGTCTCCCTGATCATGGAAGTGAGAGCTGTTGATGGAGGTTGGCCTTGATATTAAAGTTAGCTCTATGATGGCATTGAAGAGATGTGTAACGACCAGGTTTATAGCAAATTTGATAAACTGATCCCAACTGTACAGGACTCAATGTACCTTGTGCAGAATTCATAATAGCTAATCCATAAGTAACACTAATCCATAACCCAAAGCTAGCCTTCATCTCTTTCTTCAATTGTCAATTCACATGTGGCTTTCCAATGGACTGGGATAAACTAAGAGACAATGAGATTGAGGAGAAAGATCAGAGATGGACTTACATGATTAGAATGGAAGGCTTCGATGGGTGAGTAAGTGGGTTTGG
>QANT01004010.1:0-54021 GCA_003254885.1 Purshia tridentata | reverse complement strand
AACTTCCAAGACCCACCTTGTCCTGTAGCATTTGTGATTTCCCATAGGCTTTTTTACTATCATCTGGACTATAAAGAGTGTGCTCCTATACTACCTAAATATTTTTTACCATCTATCATATGAAATTATCAATATGTGCCAATATGACACCTATAGTCAATTTTTCAGTTAAATCATTAACTTTTTTCTCAAATTTCTAAATTTGCCTTTAAAAAATTTTTATTTTTCTTAATTACACTTGAAGGCAAATTTGAAAATTAAAAAAAATTGATGATTTAACAAAAAAAATTAATTGTAAATACCACATTAGCACATATTAATCATTTTAAGTTGTAAATAATAATAAAAAAGTTTGCCTTTACATAAAAAATCCTTTCCCATTTTGAAAACTAAATATAAAAAGAATAAAACAAATAAATAAGAATTAACAAAAAGCGGCATAGTCACGAAGATTCCACCTTCAAAAAGTCTACTTGGTAATAGTATTATTATCATTAGTGTGAACCTTTTCTCTTCTCCCATTCTCCAACTTTTCTTTCACTTCTCTCATCAATTTCCATCTCTCTCTCTCTCTCACTCTCTACTCCTTCTATCTCTTTTACGATCTCACTTTCTAAACCCCTCCTCTCTTTTTTCTCTCATTCTCCGATCCACTACCAGTCCTTACCAACTTTATTAATTGCCTAAAGACCCTTTTTTAAGGTAATTAATTCTCTTAAGCAAGAGCTGGGGCACGATCTAGATTCTATGTTATTAAGCAAGCTTCACCTGAGCTTTAAAGACAATAATGTAAGAAGTTGTACCGCTACATAGAGCGCAAACCGAAACAAACCCATTTCCATTTTAGGAAGAAAACAAGTACCCAGTTGCTGAAATCGTGGAATTTGATCAACCACTTTTGAAAAATCAGGATCATAGCTGTCAGAGAACTTGAAAGGGCAAAGAGTGTTGCAGAGAGATGATGATAGATCGACAAGGGTAATATGCAGAGGTTGCAGAGCCAGAGGTACCTCTTGTGGTACGGGTCGTCGGGGCTTTATAGTCATTTCACACGCACCATCTTATTCTTGCGGCCATTCATGAAGTCCCCTGCTAGATTTTCAGCTCTCTTCGTCTTCCTCTCCCTCTTCATCGGTGCGTTTGTCTGCACGCGCTTCCTCAACTCCACTGTAAGTCATACTACACTGACACTTCACTGTTCCAGTATTCGTTTTTTATTTATTTTTGTTGTATGGTCTTTTATTTTTAAAAAAATGGTGGTATGTAGAACTAGAAAGTACAATACTACAATGCAAGGCAACCGACGTTTGCTAAACGGTACAAATCGATGCCGTGAGGTAACGTGTTGTTGTAGGCATTGTCATTGTCATTCATGGGCTATGTGTCCAGGTCCAGCAGTGTTGGCGAAGCAAAGTTGATTAATGGGCCTAGCATGCTATTCATGTATATCATTAATTTCATTATGTTTTCCTTAAATACTTATTTAACCGTAAGCATGACATAAACTACATTATAATTGATAAATGGACCTCTCCTAACAAATTAATATAGTAAATTCAGATGTGCATTTCCCAACATGCTAGCTAAGCTAACCCAAGAAATCATGGCATTGTGTTGTGTTTGTATAGGGAATAGAGTTAAAAATATTTCCCTTTTTTTTTTTTCATTAGTCAATATACTAATTAAATAATATTTAGCTGACCAAATTTGTCGCGAAATTATTTTATAAGATGAAGTGTCATTACATATGTCATCATTTTGTTTATTAGGTGTTAATCAAGTAAATTCAAGTTTAGATGGTCGAAATAGTAATCCTCAAGATTCTAAATTTATAGTTGAGTGGTATAGTTTAGGGTATAGTATTTTACTATGGGCCGTTAACTTTGTTACCTTATGCTTGGCGTGATTACACAGACTCTAGTTGGTTCCTCAGATGAAGAACCTATAATGACCAGAACGTCCCACACATACCCTCACAAAACCCCTGCGATTCCCAAAGAGCCCCCAAAGCAAGTGGAAATCCCCCTCAACTGTACTGCGTTCGACCATACACGAACCTGCCCCTCAAACTACCCTACCTCCTTCCAGCCAGATCAAGATCCTGACCGTCCATCACCGCCCACGTGTCCGGAACACTTCCGTTGGATACACGAAGACCTAAGGCCATGGGCCCACACAGGGATCACAAGGGACATGCTACAGAGGGCCAAGCGTACGGCCAACTTCAAGTTGGTGATCCTGAATGGCAAGGCATACGTGGAGAAATATCAGAAGGCGTTTCAGAGCAGAGACGTTTTTACGCTGTGGGGGATCCTACAGTTGTTACGGAGGTACCCAGGGCAAGTGCCTGATCTGGAGCTCATGTTTGACTGCGTTGACTGGCCAGTGGTTTTATCAAGGGCGTACAGTGGCCACAATGCCACGGCCCCACCGCCATTGTTTCGTTACTGTGGGGATGACCACTCACTCGATATTGTCTTCCCTGATTGGTCCTTTTGGGGATGGTAAGACCTCTTCACTTTTTTTTATCTTATTCATAATTTTCCTTTTCAAAAATTATTTTTGCATATCATAACATCAAGCCTTTGTGGATTAATGAAGTTGTGAACCTACTACTAGTAATGAATTTATTCAATTTATATTAAGTCCCGTGGTTGAGCACATCATCATCATCACATTCAATATGTTATTCAATAATAAGAGTTGAAGTCTTACCCTCAAATGGTGCATGGTGCACCCATCATGCATTCTGGTTGAACAAACATGGTTGATGGTCCTGAATATAGACTCATAAAATACATTGTTAAAGTTAGATTTTTATATTTTGCATTTGTCGTTTCAATCCCAAAATGACATTTTGTGTAGGCCTGAAATCAATATAAAGCCATGGGACGGTTTGTTAAAGGAGCTAGAGGAAGGCAACAAGAGGAGCAGATGGCTAGACCGAGAACCTCATGCTTATTGGAAGGGAAATCCAGCTGTTGCTGCAACCAGGCAAGACCTCCTCAAATGCAATGTTTCTGACCAAAATGACTGGAATGCTCGCGTTTATGCTCAGGTAGCCTTACTTACCTCCTTCAGCTTTTAACTGTTCTATGTGTCCCTGCCTCTGTAATTTACCATTGGAAATGAGTCAAATTTATGTAGCAAAATACAGAAGCTGACAATGCTCTTGTATATCAATTGCAGGATTGGTTTCACGAATCAAAAGAAGGTTACAAGCAATCAGATTTGGCAAGCCAATGCATTCATAGGTAGAAAGATCCCAATGTCAAAGTGTTCATTTGCTTTGTCTTTCTGTTACTCATTGCTTGACTTCAGTTTCTTCCGCACACAACCCTTGCAGGTACAAGATCTATATAGAAGGGTCTGCTTGGTCTGTCAGTAACAAATACATTCTTGCTTGTGATTCGCTCACCTTAATAGTAAAACCGCGTTACTATGATTTTTTCACAAGAAGTCTGATGCCAGTGCACCACTACTGGCCTATAAAGGATGATGACAAGTGCAGATCTATTAAATTTGCTGTTGATTGGGGTAACAGCCACAAGCAGAAGGTAATATAAGTACTTAGGCTTCTTCTGCAGATCATGTCGTCTTATTTCATTCAAATCTGGTTTCATTACTAATCAAATATAAAATTTGAAGTGCCTCACTTTTCAATGTTCTTTTTTCTTATTTCATTGATTTTCATTGATTTCATCAGGCACAAGCCATTGGAAAGGCAGCAAGTAAATTAATTCAAGAGGAGTTGAAGATGGACTATGTGTATGACTACATGTTTCATCTTCTAAATGAATATGCAAAGCTCTTACAATTCAAGCCCACCATACCTCGACGAGCTATCGAACTCTGCTCGGAGGCAATGGCTTGCAAAGCACAAGGATTAGTGAAGCAATTTATGAAGGAATCTATGGTGAAGGGTCCTGCAGTCAGTAACCCATGCACCATGCCTCCGCCATATGATCCCCCATCTCTTTTTTCAGTACTTAGAAGAAAAGCAAATTCAATTAAACAAGTAGAAACATGGGAGAATAATTACTGGGACAATCAGAGTAAGCAATCGTAGTGAGGGTTCTATATGTTTCTGTATACAGATTAATTAGTTTGAGTACTAGAGCTCAACTATTTTTATGTATAATTATTAATTCCTTTCTGAGTATTATTAGCAGAAAGATTTTCTACTAAAGAAATAAGTTTTTTTTTATAATTTTTTTTTTCTATTGATCTCGATTTCATTAGTGTTTTTTTGATACTTTTAAGTATACTTTCAGAAGTTCAAAGGAGATTAATTCAGCAGTAGCAGACCCCTGAAACAAAGATGACATCTTCTAATTGCTAAATGAAAGACAATGATGTACCAACTTTTCTTTTCATTCCTCTCATCTATTTCCATCTCTCTGTGTTTCTTCTTTTTTAACCGATGTAACTTTTTAATCCCCTCCTTTTGTTTTCCTCCGTCTCTGATCCACTACCAGTCCTTACCAGATTTAGTAAGTACCTAAAATATCCTTTTATTAAGGCCACTAATTTTCTTAAGGCAGCTCTGTGGCATAAATTCTATCGTATTCTTTGCCTTGTCTTGCTTCTTGTTGTTGCATAAATTCTAACCGAATTAACCAAGACAAATGCAAGCTTGAAGCTTCATATGAGCTTCAAAGAGAATAATGCAGGAACTTAGATCCTCAACCAGCCAAAACTGAATCAAACCCATTTCCATTTGAGGAAAGAAACAAGTGCCCAGTTGCTGAAATCGTGGAATTTCATCTTCCGCTGTTGAAAATCAGGAACATTGTTGTCAGAGAACTTGAAAGGGCAAAAAGTAGTTGAAAAGAGTGTTGCAGACAGATGAGAGATCGAGAAGGGCAATATGCAGAGCTTGCAGAGCCATGGGTTAGAGTCGTCGGGGCTTTATAGTCATTTCACTCGCACAATCTTATTCTTGCTGCCATTTATGAAGTCGCCTGCAAGATTTTATGCTATCTTCGCCTTCCTCTTCCTCCTCGTCGGTGCGTTAGTATGCACGCGCTTCCTCAACTCCGCTGTAAGTCACGCGCTTCCTGAACCTCGTTTTTTAAAACAGCATGCATAACTGCATAAGTCGATTCGTATGTCGGGAGAGTATTCTTGTCTAACATATGCCGTGAGGCCCGTGATTGTCGGTACGTATTTATGTGGGCTTGTTGGCGAATATGTCTGGGTCCAGGTCCAATTTTGAAGAGTCATTTAGACTAAAACCATATAGAAATTTAAATTAATACTTAAATCCAATTTTTTAGACTGAGGTCCAAAAAATAGACTTTTTAAAATTTTGACTCAAATTATCTCTTAAAATTAAGATAATCAATATGAATTAATTTTAAAAATAAAAGATAATATATGTTCAGACAAAATCCTGGAGCTAAACCATAACATAAAAGCCCAAAATCCTGGAGCTAAACCATAACATAAAAGCCGACAAACCATAGCCGATCGATTGATTGGTACAATTGAAATGTATTTACAAACCAGAGTCAATCGTTCGTTTGGTACAGTTAAATTCTATAATTAATTAAAGGATAATATGATAATATTAATTAGAATATATAATATAATATAATAATATTAAAGTAATATACAATTAGAATAATATTTTAATAATATTAAGATTTACATATCATTAATTTTAAGATAATATTATATATTTTTTAAATTAAAAACATCTGGATAATATTTTTGGATCTTAGTAAAAAATAAAAAAGTATTAAGGTATTAGTCTAATAGAGAAGAAAAAATTGAACGAGCCTATAAATCACCCTTATTTTAATCAACTACATAGTAAATATGTAATTGATAATCGGACCTCTCTTTAAAAAAAAAGAAACAGAAAGGATAATACTTCAGCCACCAATTTTGGTCACTATAAATGTCTTATTACGTTAGAGATAAATAATGTTTAAAATGAATCTAAACTTGAATACATGAAATATTTCTACATTATTTGGTGAATAAAATCTAATAAATGTAACGCTATTCATAAGTTAACTTATTCTGCATGTGACAGACGCATAGTGAAGATCCGATAATAACGACCACAGCATCCCAGATATACCCTTACAAAACCCTTGATATTCCCAAAAATCCCCCAAAACAATTGGAAATTCCACTCAACTGCACTGCCTACATCCTCACAAGTACCTGCCCCTCAAACTACCCCACCACCTTCGACCCAGACCAAGATCCTGACCGTTCATCACCACCCACGTGTCCGGAACACTTCCGTTGGATACACGAAGACCTAAGGCCATGGGCGCACACAGGGATCACAAGGGACATGCTACAGAGGGCCCAGCGTACGGCAAATTTCAAGTTGGTGATTGTGAATGGCAAGGCTTACGTGGAGCAATATGTGAAGGGGTTTCAGACCAGAGACGATTTTACGCTGTGGGGAATCCTACAGTTGTTACGGAGGTACCCAGGAAAAGTGCCTGATCTGGAGCTCATGTTTGACTGCGTTGACTGGCCAGTCGTTTTATCAAGCGAATACAGTGGTCAGAATGCCACGGCCCCACCACCGTTGTTTCGCTACTGTGGGGATGACCACACACTCGATATTGTCTTCCCTGATTGGTCCTTTTGGGGATGGTAAAGACTTCTTTGACTTTTTGATTTTTTGATTTTCTTTTTTCAAAAATTATGTTTTTATAAAGATGCTATAAGAATTAGACTAATTAGTTGTGTAACTTGTGTTCAAGATTGTCCTTATTACTGCTTTTTGGCAAAAATAAAAAAATTTGTGGATCAATAATTGAGCCTCATCGTGACCATTTAGTAGTAATAAAGTTCGGGTCTTACCCTTTTTTTCTTGAACTAAAAACAAGTAATTGATGCATAGTGCACATATTATGCATTAGAGACTTGAAACAAACAAAAAAATATTTATTATAGGAAATCAAACCATGAAACTATCATAATATTTATCCATATAATACATTATTAAACTTAAGTTTTTATTAAACTATCAGAAAATGACATTGCAGCTTGCCTTTTTCGCTTGTGTAGGGCTGAAATCAATGTAAAGCCATGGGAGAGTTTGTTAAAGGATCTAGAGGAAGGCAACAAGAGGAGTAGATGGCTAGACAGAGAACCGTATGCTTATTGGAAGGGAAATCCTGATGTTGCTGAAACCAGGCAAGACCTCATGAAATGCAATGTTTCCAACCAACACGACTGGAATGCTCGCGTTTATGCTCAGGTACCATAATTTATTAAGATCCTCTCCTTCTTTCAACTTTTTCTATTCTTACATTACAATTGGAAATGAGTCAAATTTATGTAGCAAGATATCTATTTCAGGATTGGTCTAAAGAATTCAATGAAGGTTTCAAGCAATCAGATTTGGCAAGCCAATGTATTCACAGGTAGAAATATATATATCCCACCATATATCCAAGTTTTGATTTGCTTTGTCTTTAATTAGTTTCTTCTATGCACAACTATTGCAGGTATAAAATCTACATAGAAGGGTCTGCTTGGTCTGTGAGTGGCAAGTACATTCTTGCTTGTGATTCTCCTACCTTAATAGTAAAACCCCTTTACTATGATTTCTTCACAAGAGGTTTGATGCCACTGCACCATTACTGGCCTATAAAGCCAGATGACAAGTGCAGATCTATTCAGTTTGCTGTTGATTGGGGCAACAGCCACAATAAAAAGGTAATATATAATTACTTAGGCTTCTTTTGCTCAAATCTATTCCATCACATGTTCTTATTTTCTTATTGTATTAATTGGTTTTCATGGATGATCAGGCACAAGCGATTGGAAAGACAGCAAGTAAATTAATACAAGAGGAGTTGAAGATGGACTATGTTTATGACTACATGTTCCATCTCTTAAACGAATACGCAAAGCTCTTACAATTCAAGCCCACCATACCTCAAAATGCTACACAACTCTGCTCGGAGGCAATGGCATGCCCAGCACAAGCATCAGTGAAGCAATTTATGATGGAATCTATGGTGAAGGGTCCTGCAGTCAATAACCCATGCACCATGCCTCCTCCTTATGATCCTCAATCTCTTTTTGCACTACTCAGGAGAAAAGAAAATTCATTTAGACAAGTAGATACATGGGAGAAGAAATACTGGGACAAGCAGAGTAAGCAATCATAGGGAGGGTTGTATAGGTTTGTTTATTAGTTTTGAGTACTTAGAGCTCAACTATTCTTTTATGTATAATTCCTTTCTGGGTATTATTAGCAGAAACATTTTCCACTAAATAAAGATTATTTTTTTTTTTTTCTATTGATCTTTGATTTCAGTTGTGATTTTTGATAACTGAAAGTATACTTATTTGAGGCTTGAAAGAATACTTCAGGAGGCCAAAAAAGAGAGAGAATACTTTTTTTTTTTCTTATATTAGAGGGAATTGAACTTTAGATCTATGGTAATCCTAATTCACTAACTTACTTAAGGGTGGGATCCGAAAAACCAACCACATTGTAACTTAGAGTCGAGTTTGGTTTGGTTTTTTATATTTTTTTATCTATTTCCGTTAAATAGTCAAACTAAATAAAAATATTCGATTTAAAGCCACTGAATAAAACTAATTGGAATCGACTAAATTTATTAATTAAAATTTTGTAGTTTAAGTTAACACATGTAGCGGCATTTAGTGTTTACTTTGTTAGTTTTAAGTTGTGGTTAATTTTTGTCTTTACGTGTTAAATCCCAAAATTTGGCCCTTTTTTTTTTAATTTGAGCCTTTTACATTAGGACTTCAAAAAAGAATAGACTGATTAAAGGTTCGGTTAGTTCCTAATAGATTTGGATACAGTTATTAAATTTATTATACAAACCCCTTCAGTTTGGTTGCCGATTCAACCCTACCAGTTTGGTTAACCGAACCACACCCACCCGATTCAACCCTTGAAATTGTGTGCTTTCTTCTTCAAAACAAAAAAAGAGAATGAAAATATAGTTTCTGAAGTTCAAAGGAGGTTAAATCAGCAGTAGCACTGTATCAGTAGATCCTGAAACAAGGATATGACTTATTGGATTTACTAAATCAGAAACCATGATATAACAAGTTTGAAATCGATAAAAGAATTCATAATATTACATTAAACTACATGATTGATATGCAACCCATACAACAACAAGAGAAGAGGAGAATTTAATTGCTGGTCAAAAAATTGTAATTTGTAAAGTAAAGGGGTTGATGAGTAGTTCAAAGAGCTCGGGCTTTTATAATGTCAAGGCTCATTTCGCTAGGATCAGTTGCTTGCAACTCAACTTGAATGCCGTCCAATTCCCTCTTGAATCTATCCTTGGTAGCAGCATACACCATCTTCATTCTCACCTTTGATGTTTCAGGTGACCTATTTCATATCACAAGTTCACAACAAAGAAAATCTTGCTTTTGTTGCAGAGCAATGAAGAAATGAAGAAAATTTGAAATAAATAAATTAATGAATGAATTACCATGCAATGAAGAAAATCTTGCTTTTGTTGCAGTTCTCAGTGGTGATGAAATCAAAATCAAAGACAGCGTAGCGGCATTCATCGGCAGGCAGGGATGCCGAGAAATCGTCGTAAGTTTCATCTGGGCTACCAACTTTGTCTACCACCACTTCTTGGCCGTCAATCTTGAATGTAATGAATCGATAGTTTCTCTTTGCTTTTAGCTCCAAGAACTTCAGTTTGCATTCATCACTCACAGCCATGCCAGACGCCGCCTACCCATTCATCCATTTTAAGCAACACCAAAACAAAACAAAACAAAACCATGTGTTCTCATAATTCACAACAAAAATCCTCATAAATATGTAATGCTATGCTTAACAACAAAGTTTAGTTAATTCCAAAGTACATGTCAAATTGTATAGGTAATTGTCGGAAGAGGGAATGATGGATAAATAAATTAGAATTAAGATATAGAAGGTTCGTTCCATTCCAATATAAAAAATAAAAAATATCAATTCAGATCCAAAAACAGAGACCAGCGCAAAGATCAATGTTTTAATGAAATTTTTACATGCATCTTAACCACTTCATTGATTAGCTTAAAAGCCCTTCAAATTTTGTTATCCGCGGTCCCAAGATACAGAGAGAAATCAGACATACCATCTAGTCGTCCAAAAGAGACGGGAAGTTTTGTGCAAAACGAAGAAGAAAGAGGAAAAGAATGAGAGAGATTGAGAGTATAGCAGCAGAGGGAGAGATCCTTATTTTTGGGGAGGCATGAGGGGTCAGAAAAATGCGGGGAAGAAGAGAATATTAAGGGACAAAACAAGGGTTGAGAATTCTCTAAGCTTTCTATGGCTCATCACGTCCACAATTAATCAATCACCCTGTTACGTTATATATCATTGCATACCATGGCCAGCCATACTTGCTTTCACCATATTTTGTCACCAAAATTTCAAAAGGATAAACCGAAAACAGAATCTGAATGATCAACAATTCTTCAATCTTAAAAAGTGTGTAGGAACAGACATTTCCTTTAGGCAAGTGAACCCATAATAAAGTACGACAAATATGTTGAGAAAATGATGTTACATTTAGAACTAAGAAAAATATTTCTAAAGACTGACAGAGAGTATTTTGGAGTTGGACTACAGCAAAATTGTGAATGGTGCCAAGGCAATGCAATTGCATGGTACCATCAAAGGGAATGACAGATAAATTCACATGAATTTCAATATCATCCAACGAAATTCACTACTTTGGGTCGATGTTTCTTTGATTTTACATTACTTTCTTGTGGTTGAGAAGAAGAACCAACTATATCAGCTGCCTTCTCATCTATGAAACTGAAATCGTCCTCAAGATCATCTCCACTCACAAATTTGGTGACCTTTCCTCTTGGCCTTTCATCTTCCTTCCCTGCAAAAGAAAAAACAAGAAAATGAGAATCCTGCATAATAGTAAGAGGATTTGATGTCTTTACAAAGTAAATCGTATTGTTTTTCGCCCCACAAAAGTGTTGAGAACTCAACAAAAAGGCAAACTGAGGAGTTTCTATGGAAAAACTTACTTGACTGAAAAGCTTTGCCACCAGCTACTGAATCTCTGTTACTTTTGTTAGGACAATCTTTTGCCAAATGTGTTACACCTCCACATATTTTACAAGAACCACCCTAAGATCATATTGGAAAAATGTAAGATTCAATTCATGGAGGAAATCTGCTTGGAAGGCTCAAAAATGAATCAATAACATTTATATCCTGTAAACTTGATTCCCCTGATATGATTATAGTATTAAAGTTTTTCAAAAGTCAATATCACAGATGTTGATTAATTTACCTTAGGATAAATCCCATGAGTATTTTTAGGGCAGTTCTTGCTCAAGTGACCAGACTCGTTACAAATGAAGCACTTGGCAAATTTAGTTCCTCCTGCATCACCAGAAAAACAAATATGAGCCATGACATACCATAAAGTAAACAAGCCTGATCTTCAGATTGATTCAAGTCCATATGTTACTGCACCCTCGGAGGAGCATAGACCAAGCCCATGGTTAAGTACGTAGGTTCGAAAGCTCATATATACTCAAACATCACATATGCAACTCAAAATGTATGATCTAAAACTTGATTTTCACAAAATAAATACCCCATTTATGATTATCTAAATCATGTGTACTACCCAATAGAATTAACAAAAAAACATATACAAACTGAAAAATTAGGGGGGAAAGAGATGGAGGCACGTACAGATGAATTTGCATTACAGACAAGAAGCAGCCGAAGAGAAGAGGGGGAAAATCCTTCTCAAATATGTTTTTTTAATTTAATTTTTCAGTAGCATGTAGTTCTAGATCACAATAATTTTATTTCGAAACTTTCTAAATATTCAAATTCGTGTTTCTTTAAGAAGCTATATTCAAACCACTCTGAAGTCCCTTCATGATAAAATATTGGGTAATCAATCAATTGAAATGGCAATTCTAAAAATTTAAATTTTCGAAACATTACTAAATTCAGAAAAGGTAAATTATTTCAGTTGGAAAATTTTCCAAACTTAGCTCTTGCCACTTATGTATATCTTGTGAGGCTAAGCCTTTGCATTGTTCATGTAAACGTCATATGCATGCTGTCTTGTTGAACAAAAACCATTTGATCAGAGATGTTGGATACATCACTACACAAGCACACTAAAATAAAGCCACTTAATAATTTTCTGCACTCACCATTCAAAGATTAACCAACTTGATGTAATCTAAATTGAGAGAAGGGTAAATTACCATCTTCAAGAGGTTTGAGACAGTTATAAAGTGAATGCCCAGTTTCCCCACAATTATAACAAAACCTCATATTCATAGTGCTGTCGTTCTTGTCACGGCAATTCTTCATGCTATGCCCACGTTGTCGACATAATAAACATATCTGCAAGCATCAAAAAACGCAAAAACATTAACATAAGTTGCTTTGCAAAAAATAACAAAGCAAAACCATCTTACCAAAAAAAAGAAGGAAAAACCATATTTGGTTCAAGCACACACCCAGCATTTCCAATACTAAACGCTAAAACAAAACAGACCTACGACATAAAATTGGTTCATTAATCACTGCAACATTCACAAAGTATAATGTACATGATTGACCAATCCCATATAGAACCAACATAAAATTGGATAATTTATTCAATATTTCTTCAATTGGGGAAATACCCAGATAAAGATAACTCAAACTAAATCAAATTCAGTACATGAAGCCAGACCTTGTTCTTTTCCCACTGAAAATTATGAGGGCAAAGCCTGGCAATGTGGTCTGGGGCAAAACAAATGAAACAGCTGTCACCAGGCTTCATACCAGGGACTCTAAATGGTTTTTTTCCATGAACTTTTTTGGTTGGATTTTTCGGGTCATTAGGTGCTCCAGATTGTGCCTTCTTGCGCTTGAACTGGCTCTTCTTCTCCTTCTTCATGATTGGGTCTTTTGGGGGCGTCGGTTCTGGCTTTCGAACCAGTTCTGGGTGTTCAGCTCTGAATCTCTTGCGGGCCTCTCTCTGTCTTTGGTTCACCATTTTGTCTGAAAACACGAAGAGAATAGAGTTTGGGAGTTTGGGAGGGTTTTGGCAGCTCTATGCGTGACCCAAAAGGGTTCAAGGAGAAGGAAGATCAGCTGCGCTCAGAACCGTCGTAAGCATTTTAAGTGTTAAACCATTGTGGACTGCAGTTCCAACCTCGCACTGTTCGTGATGGGCCTAAAGGTCCAGTTATACGAAAGGAAATAACTGTTTAATCCAGGTGTGAAGTGATCACTAAATGGGCCTTAATCTTTAGCCCAATAACAATCTCAAGTCCAAAACCATCCCATGAGAATATTTTCCTTCCAAATAGATCAAGGATTCTGACACCATGGCATTTTACAAAATGAATGTTGGGTTTGCTTGGCATGCAGGCAAACTAAAGCGTAAGTGTGTGGCACACTGAACTGAATGTCGGAGCTTTTGAGCTCTTGGCCAGTGGCCTCTTGCTGTCCTTTTTTTTTTCTCTAGAATATGTTATTTTTAATGATTTTCTTCAAGGTTATTCAATGATCAACTCTGTGTTGCTAAATTACTGAGTTTCATTTCATCTCATTAAAGATGCTAGTTTTCAAACAGATACTGGCCATAAGTTGTTAGGGAATGAGAAGTAATCCAATAACATTTGAAGAATATAAAAGATTTTTGTGGTGTTATTATTCGAGGGAGGTCATATCTTGGTTGTCTTACCAATAAATCTTTGTTTTCTTAGCTTTGTCCCAAAGGGTTGAGTGATGGGTACATTTGGTCTCAGTTGATGTCATTCTATGGTGATGATAACATTGCTTCTTTCTGCTTTTGTTCATCTAAGTCATCATGGGGCCGCTCCACTAGTTTTAGAAGTTAGATTGAGTGAAAGGTACGGTTGGTATAGCTCCAATGATCTCTATTGCGGGACAACAAAATAAGGACTTTGATATGTGACAACTAATCTTCTATTTCATAATATCATCATAAAGATGGAAACCTTTTAATCATCAACCCTTCATGGATTTTGCAGCTCTATACACATCCAAAATCCTATTCTTTTAACTATCTCATTTATACTTAATACAAAATTTCAAGTTCCAAACAAACAAAAAGAAAATAAACACATGAACTATATAATGGGAAGAGGAGAAGGAAACAAGTTGTTGAATTTAACTCAAGTGGTGATGACATAATGGAAAAAAACTTTGCACCTCTACCCACCAAATGATGTGTTGGTTTATTGAGATGAATACTAACACATTATGATGATGACTTTTGTAAATGTACAAATTAATGATGAAAAAAAGAGTAATGTTAGAATGGTAATATACGAAGGTCATCAAATAGAAATTTGATAATTTACTTGGCAGAACGCTACTTAATTTTCAAATTAGGATAACATGCTTACTATATTTGTTGTAACTGCTTGTTCTAACAAAATGTTTATCTTAAAAAAGAAAGATGTTTAAAGTGGTAGTCACATCACCCTCTCATCCAAATCCAATCACGTGTTACCGGTGCGAACCTCATGTGCACTGTACACAGTGTCACAAACTCACTCTCCCCGTCCCAATCCAATACACTCACTACGCCGCTGGCGCGTAACCAAAGCCACTTCAGAGCGCTTGGAGTGAAATCGCTCAACTGTTAACGAACGTTAAACAGCGCATCCCTGACATGAAACCGCCATCCGAACTGACTTCAACACAACTAACTAGATCAACGCCTCAGATCTTATACAAACCCTACCGTATCCACCCCCGACTCTCCCTAGCCCCACTTAAAATGACGTGTTCCCTTTTCAAAATTCAAATTCCCACTAGAACCAAACGGTGCCGTCAAAATCCTCCGTCACCTCTCCCGCTATAAAACCCCCCACGTCACTCCCTCTCACTCCCAAAACCCGAGGTCTTCATCTGTCTGAGCATTTCTATTATATCCGAGAGAACCTTCTTCTCATCCTCAAAACCCCAACTCTCACTCTCCCAAACGCTCTAGAAAATGCGTGAAATCCTTCACATTCAGGGAGGCCAGTGCGGCAACCAGATCGGCGCCAAGTTCTGGGAGGTCGTCTGCGCCGAGCACGGCATCGACTCCACCGGCCGCTACCAAGGCGACAACGAGCTCCAGCTCGAGCGTGTCAATGTCTACTACAATGAGGCGAGCTGCGGAAGGTTCGTCCCACGCGCCGTCCTCATGGATCTGGAGCCCGGCACGATGGACAGCGTCAGATCTGGACCGTACGGCCAGATTTTCCGCCCGGACAACTTCGTCTTCGGACAGTCCGGCGCTGGAAACAACTGGGCCAAGGGTCACTACACCGAAGGCGCTGAGTTGATCGACTCGGTTCTCGATGTTGTTCGGAAGGAGGCTGAGAACTGCGACTGTTTGCAAGGTATTCAAGCATTATTTGTTTTTTCTGATTTATTTTTTTGTTTTTCGTATATTCGTTGCCAAATTTGTGTTCAGAAAACCTCGATACTTGTTTTGAGCCCCTACTGTAGTGAATTGCTAACTATATGTTCGTTTCCGATATGTTGCTTTGAAATTGAAGTGAAATATCGTGGAATATCGATTATACGTTACAATTGCTCTGTTTTGTTACACTATGTTGCGGAGTATGCTAATTGTTCTGCTTTGCTATTATTTAGGGTTTCAGGTTTGTCACTCTCTAGGAGGCGGCACCGGGTCTGGAATGGGAACCCTTCTCATTTCCAAGATCCGAGAAGAATATCCGGATAGGATGATGCTCACATTCTCTGTGTTTCCATCCCCAAAGGTGTCTGACACTGTCGTTGAGCCTTACAATGCAACTCTCTCTGTTCATCAGCTCGTTGAAAACGCAGATGAGTGCATGGTGTTGGACAACGAGGCTCTCTACGACATTTGCTTCAGAACACTCAAGCTTACCACTCCAAGCTGTGAGTTCGTTCTCCTTTTTTTTTTCTTTTTTCCCGCCCTGTTAAAATGTGGTTTGCCAGTTTCATTTTACAAAGGGATTTTGTTATACACCCTTTTGGTCCAGCAGATTTTTTTTAGAATTTAGGTCTTGTATTTGCCATGCTGACAGTAAAATGGTATTGAAATTTTAATTTGGGGCGTTTGGGGTGTTTATATTGTTTTTACTTGCAGTGAAAATGCAGACTACACTTTCAGCTATGGTCTCTGAGTTTATGATTATTGTTTGGCTTCTCAGGGGTTCTAGTTTTCACTGCTTGCTGCTCCAGTATTCAAAGGGGTTTTAAATTATCTAAGAGATTGTGTCCATGACAATAACCAAATCATTCTCTGGTTTTATTTATTTGTTTCTGCACAATCTTGTCGGTCTTTTAAGATTGGCACAATTGAGGGTTTAGGCTTATGTTTCCAGAAACATGGATCATTAGATTGCTGTGTTTCATATTATAGACATTCTAGGCATGACATAAGCTGATCAGTGTTTTCACTTGTTTGCAGTTGGGGACCTGAATCACCTGATTTCTGCTACCATGAGTGGAGTTACTTGCTGCCTTCGTTTCCCTGGTCAGCTCAACTCGGATCTCCGCAAGCTTGCTGTTAATCTTATTCCATTCCCTCGGTTGCACTTCTTCATGGTTGGGTTTGCTCCACTTACATCCCGCGGATCCCAGCAATACAGAGCTCTTACTGTTCCAGAACTCACTCAACAGATGTGGGATGCCAAAAACATGATGTGCGCCGCTGATCCTCGACATGGGCGGTATTTGACTGCTTCAGCAATGTTCCGTGGCAAGATGAGCACCAAGGAAGTTGATGAGCAGATGATCAATGTGCAGAACAAGAACTCATCTTACTTTGTTGAATGGATCCCAAACAACGTCAAGTCTACTGTCTGTGATATCCCCCCAACGGGTCTGAAAATGGCCTCAACATTCATTGGTAACTCTACATCCATTCAGGAAATGTTCCGGAGGGTGAGTGAGCAGTTCACTGCCATGTTCCGCAGAAAGGCTTTCTTGCATTGGTACACAGGAGAGGGAATGGACGAGATGGAGTTCACTGAGGCAGAGAGCAACATGAACGACCTTGTTTCTGAGTACCAGCAGTACCAGGATGCAACAGCAGATGAGGAAGGGTATGACTATGAAGATGAGGAGGAAGTTCAGGAGGAGGCTTGATCTTGATTCTTGTCTGTTCTCTTTTTTTGTTTTGGTTATGTTGTGGAGTGAATCTGGTTTTGTTCCCTAATACCTTATTTGGGATTTGGATTGTTGGATGCAGGCCAGTTACTTTGGCCTTTATCGGATGTTTGTTTATTTTTCTGTAGTTTAGGTGGTAGTGGTCTGAAAATATGCTTACTAAGATGTTAATTGATGTCTATTATATTATATGAGAGTGGTGGTGTTCAGTAAAGATTTGGATGATTAAATGACTTGTTTGTTTGAATCTCTGATGGTCGATTATGCATGGTCTCTGGTTTCTGGGTGTTGATTGTAGTTGCAACTTGCAAGTAGTTGATCGTTCCTTTTCATTGATGCATTGCTGGAAAGCCCAAAAGAAGCTGATAGATGACACGTGAACTTCTGGAAAAGTTAATTTTTGCATGTGCCCACTTTGAAGGCTGCAAAGATTCTTCTTGCAAAACCTTGCAAAGATTCTTCTTGCAAAACCTTATCGATGTTTATTCCTTTATCTTTGTATTTTAGCTCAATGAATTATTCATTTCACGATCACTGTTTTCACCTGTATTTTGTGCTTGCCTCGTAAATTCTAGGGTTACTGGAAAATGAAAATGAAAATCTAATGTGGTTCTTTAGTTGACGCAATAAATTGAAATCAAATTCACCCAACTGTTGTTTGCTTTCTGTTAGATGTCTCTATCATCTGGGTCCCTTGGGCAAAACAACCAACAGATAATCCCTATAAATGCTTCCAAATTAGTCTTCGATATAAGACTAAAATAAAAAGGTTTTCGATATCAGTACAAAATATATTAACAGAGAATTCAGTCTCAGTTATTTAATAGTAGGAAAGCAATATAATTAATTGGCCAATCAAGATGTAGAGAAGTACCCCATCTTAACCCAATTACCATTGAAATGGATGTGTGCTGTTCCTTGTCTTGTGGGTTTGATTCCCAGTTTCCCACCGACCTACACTAACTGATACAACCACTAAACACGGAGAAACCTTTGCTTTTGTAGGAGATGCCAGGTACACCTTTCTACACCAATAAGCCACAAGGACCAATTAATCATAAAAACTGTACCACTTGGCTAATTTGCAATTTAGATTAGGTCATCAGGCCGAAAAAAAAAAAGTAAAAAAAGATTGGGTCCCTTACCTATATATAACAATCCTAGGGCGAGAAGTTCTCCTGTGAAAAAGTTATGGAAAAAAATTACAACCACAAGTTTTTTACTTTTATTATTGAGCATCTAAACTCACATGATAAATATGTTACTGTAAATTTTTTTTCTTATTCTCTTCAGCAAAATAGAAGTTTCCACAATCCAATAAACCGTGACTCGCACAAGAAGCACACAAAACTTGAATTGTGCTTCATTCCCAATCCACTTAAATGAGCTACAACGAACTAATTAAGATGCATGGGCCTCCAAATTTAATTAACCTTTCAGTTTTGGGCCTTGGGTACCTTACTATTAAGGTTGGCCGAACCTAAATAGTATTTGCCGCACAGGACTTGATTTATTGGTTTTTTTTTTTTTTTTAAGATAGAAGAAATTAAATGAATAATTTAGTCTCCAGGTGAATTATAGATCCGATTTTCTTTTCTTTTGTTATCTTCAAATAATCACGGGAAATCAAACAAGCTGAATTTGTATGAATGCAATGGCTGTAGAAATAACCTTATTTTTAATCGATCATGTGCAAGCATACAAGGCTAGATATAGAACTATTGCTACAGCAAAAACTTGTACCAAACTTTAATACACATAGCAACATAGCACATGCCTAATCTATGTAAACTATTTCTGAGTTACACATACATATATCTTATTGATTCAAATAACACACGCCCAGCTACGGCCTCTATGATAGTGATGTAAATCAAGCCCGATCGACCTATTGATCAGCAAGGTGGCTGTGCTGGAGCAATTTCTACTACTGGTGCTACCAAATTGGCCGAGTTCGTTGGTCCCGGTGCTACCAAGTTGGCAGAGTTTATCGGTCCCGGTGCAACGTGACCAGAGCTACGAATCTCAGACATACCTCGGCGAGCATTTGCTCCTTGAGCCTCGCACAGTTTTGGAAGAAACACCCCTACACATAACCAAAACATGCACATAAGTTACCATCTTATAGAAGTGAGATCTATTATTTTGGTTATACCTCGAGCTCTATTAAAAAAAAAAATTACACAAGATAGTTAGTTGACCACCTCAAATTTAAATGATGGGTTATTTTATTATATATTATTACCTTCACCAGCTGCAAGATTGAAGTAGAGGTCAACAATGTTAGGGCAGGAGTCATAGCACTGGGAAGAGCAAAGCTTGTGTGTGAAGCGAGACTCAAGGAGTGAGTCTGATGAGATTCCATATGACTTGCGGTCAAGCCCACAAGATTTGATGCACTGCTCGCTCTCGATCCAGTCCTTCAAATTCTCCGCTTCGATTTCTGATGTGCGGCATGTGTATGCTTCCTCTCCGGTGCCCCTTCTCACGTGCTTCTCCAGCACACAACGCTTGCCTGATGATGACACCGCGAATGCGCATATGCCTTGCTCTAGATTCTCACATCTTATTCCTCCTGCATCCAAAGTAAGTAAGTAACCCACAAATTAATGTAACGCAAACGAGAATATAGTTTCAACATATTCTACGTAAATGATAATTATATATGTAGATTAAACGTTTACAAACCTAGAGTTCCTTGCACACAAATGACAAGTGCAAGAGCCAGCACAGCCAGGGTTGTGAAGCACAAGTTGGAAGCCATGACTGCTGCTAGGAGGAGCGTGTGTGTTGTGAAAATGCATGGGTGGGGTGACCCATTTTATAGGCGTTTGAAGGGTTCTTGTACTGTAGCATATAAAAAGCTAGTTTCGTTAATATTAGGACATGGCGGGGTTGCAATGTGCATGGAAAAATGGACACGAAGCCTAGTTTAGATTTTAGTGGAGAAATGACCCCACGAGAATTGAGAAATTAAGGGCCGTGTTGGAGGGGTTTTCGATGACCTTAATGCATTGCAAGTGATTAACATACTAGTCAATGTGGCCATGTCTGCCCGCTATCAATGGCGTAGATGCATCGCTGTGTAGTACGTTGCCAATCTTGCCTAAAATTAAAAGGAAAAAGAAATATGGCTACTTATTATTCAGCTGAACCTCTCCATTAGGCACATATTTTCTTTGAAGTTCGGTTCAAAACCATCATAAATTATTAATTTTATTAAACCGGCCATGCCTGTGTCACTCCCAATCCTGTTGCTTGGCATTTACATTATACTTTTTCTTGAATTCTTTTCTAAATATATATGAAGCGCACATATATTTACTATTAGAATTTGTATGAGACGTTTCAATTTGTGACCTAAAAAACAAAGCTGGTCCAAGTTTTCGCCAACCCACTTAAGGAGAATGTGCGCGCATTTGAAACTTGAGTCTTGACAATAATTTTGTATTGTTTAGTAATACTACCTATATTATTAGCTAGAGGCGCGCATCAACTTTGGAGATCAACTGAGGTGACAATAGGTTAATTATTTGAACCTTTTAGTTACACAATTAATTGATGAACTAATCATCTTCATTAGTGATTAATTTTTTTAATTACTAATTTAGGGATTTAATTTGTCAGAGGTGATGCGTTTCACAATTGTGCTTGTACACGGTAGTACGTAATATATATTATTGTATATGTTATTTTGTGAAAGATCCGTTTGTATATATTGAGGTCAAAGAAAAAGGAAATAAAAAACCAAAATAGGAATCCAAGTTGTAAGGAGAGAGTTTTACGTGCACGAAATGGCATAAATATTATTGTATAGATGTTATCATACGCGTGGTGTTTGGTTAATTAATTTTGTTCTCGCCATCTCTAATAGTCGGTCCATGCATATATGAAGACAAATTTGTCCTACTACTTTCCTGGAAATTTGCATTTGGGATTTACATGAGAAAATCTGGGAAGCAAAAACGCAGACCGGCTTCTGTTTAGACTTGTCTTTAATAACCTAAGCTTACAGTATTTATTTTTAATAATTTATTATAAATATATATAGATGATAGATCCTTCTTCGATCTCTTCCGTTGTTTGCGGAGTCAATGCTTGAATTAATTAGACACTTACTAATTAGTTAGGGGCATGGTCTACGGCGCAGAGTCTGTTATCAACCATAGACATCACTTTCCACTTTCCACTTTCGACTTTCAACTTTTCACTTTCGACTTTCGACTTTCGACTTTCAACTTCAAGTCTCAATCTTTGTACGTAATTCTTGGAATTTTTTATCACCTTTCGAAATTAACTACGGAAACGAAGTCACTTATTTTACTTTCAGTCACTTTCTGCTGGACTTTACTTTAGTCTGAAACTTTCGATTAGGGATAGGCATTTTTACTGTAAAACCGCAAAATCGAATCAAACCGCCCCTTAAAAAAGGTAAAAAACTGTATTGACTTTTTTGGTCAAACACAGTTACAAGAACCAAACCAAACTGGCCCTAATAAGTGTAGGTGTCAGTTTTACACCTAATAAAACCAAGTCAAACTAAACCGCACCGTAACTATATATATATAAAATTATAATTTTATAAATATATTTATGGTTTATATATGATTTTAAATTAAAAAGTGACTAAAAACATTATTTATATTGTTTAATTTGTTTTGGATTTTTGGTTGGATTGGAATTTGGAAAGTGGAAATTATCAATTATCAAACACTATTAAACATATTTGGAATTTGGAATCTGGACTTTGTATTAGTGTATTACATGTACTTGTTACTTTGTTAGTCGTTAATCTTTTTAAATTTGGGCAAAAAAAATGCTCAAAAACATATTTGGGCTAAAAAAATACTCAAAAACATATTGAATTGTGTATAGGCCAAATTTTTACCCATAACACCGAACCAAACCGTAACCGTATAAGGTTTGGTTTGGTTTGGTTTTCCTTTAATTCTTAAGGTGCAATACACTGAACCACACCGTTTATGTATTTATGGAGTGGCGCATAGTTTTGCACACACAAGGCACCAAACCGCACCATACCCACCCCTACTTTCGATCAGATAATCTGGAGGACATGACTTTATAAAGTCCAGAATTTTACTGGATGGGCTAGCCCGCATCCATTCCACTATTGGGCCCTAAGTAAGATTGTTTGGGTTTCACCCATTGGGCTATTGTTTAGATAGTTTGGGCTTCAGCTGTGGCTCTGTGAATTGTACATGATGAATATTTTTTTTTGGGCCAAAGTACATGATGAATATTAATTGTACAAATTATTCATGATCACCTGGGTAACACTTGGCATGTCTTTAATTAAAGTTTAAACGTTTGGAGAAGCAAGCTTGCAGGTAGCAAAGTAGTTCAGCTATCATATATATGGCCATGGGCCTGGCCCAAGGGGTTTGAAATTATCCGACAATTTTGACTGTTGTTAGCACTGGATTTCTCAATCAAAACATTCAAGCTGGTTGTGTTATCTTGTTGTGCTTTCAATCTGTGTCCGAGAAAATCTCATGCAAGATTTTTTGGGTAAGAAATTTCCTTTCAGCAAATTTCAGTTGGATTGCGTAGGTCGATCGATCTTTTGAGTCACTGACTAGTGATCAGGGCATGTATATATTGAATTTATGCGAATATGCGGAATTGAAGGTAAAATTCCATGATTGCAAAAGCGGAGATCATAGCATTTTTATTTTTAATTTTGGGTACAAGATAACAATTCTAACTTGGAAATCAGTATTAATTAAAAACTAGTTATATTTCTCTTTCTCATGCAAAATGAGAGATGGAGCGAGCTTGAATTCGATCTGAAAATCTAAGCAAACCAATTATAAGGAAGTAACAAGAGCAAACATTAGGAGTAATAAAAGTAGTAATTTATAGGCTTAATTAATTTCATTGTATTTTCTTGCTTTTAGGAATATGATTACCTGTAAATATATAATTTCATAATAATGAGACATATATGATCAGTTTTATGCTTAATCAGGCAGTTATATGTGAACATAAACATATTATTTGCACATGCATGCAAATGCCTCAAGAAGAACAAACCCCCAAAAATAACAACAAATATATATATTTACCAAAGCACTGATCATAAAATTCAGTAGTTCCACAGAAACAAGGGTTACCTGGAAAGATAAATGGAATGGACGGCAGGATTAGAGGTGACGATGGAAAATTCCCAAGGGATCGCATGATCCAATAGCAAACAAAAACTCACCGTGCGATTGATCGATCAGTGATCCATATATGTGATGAATTAGATCAATGCGATCCCTTTGGAAGCCTCCACCTGCTCTATTGTTGAAGAAGCAGCTGCATAATACATGGATATGAATTATGGGGTATGAATTTAGTAGTGGTTTTGGAGGGTTTGGGTTGTTGGTATTTATATAAAGAAATTAAAGAAAAGGTTGGCTGCTTTTGGCTTCTTTTATGTTAATTGCTCATGCATTTCGTGTGAGATAGAAAGTTAGATAGCTAGCTAGCTTGCACAATGCATGTGATATGAGACGTGTGTATAATATGACTCATTTATGAGTCGATGCTTCTTTTTCCACTCCTGGCCTCATCATCAGAATACAGAAAGCATGCATAATACAGGGACCCCACCATACATGACTTATGCATCTAATTATTAATTATTTATATAACTAATAAAATGACATATATATAATAATATAACACATAATCCTTTTTCTCGATGATTAGACGATTGCGGAAATTAAGAAAGTTTGAATTCGGAGACCTCGATTGGATGTACAAATTAATATTTTTAACTATTTGAACTACAAATGTTAGACTTACACTTTTAAAATTGATATAATATATAATATATATTTCTATTCCCAAATGGATGGACAAATTATATAATATATAATATATATTTCTGTTTCTATCAAAATAGAAATTTGATAGAAAAATTTGAAATTTAACTACCATGTAATGTAAGTGAGGGACACTCTAAGGACATCAAACTCTATAATCAACTAGGTCATTTTCAAAATGATGTTTATATTAATTATTTGGGCAATTCATAATAGATGGTACTGTAAGTAATAATGCATGTAGATGATGAAATACTATATATCCACATGTGCTACGACATTGAATCCATCCGCTGAAATGTTCAATCGAAAACGGGTTATGTTAGTCGTAAGGACCGACAAGATAATATGGGGCACTTGCATGTGGTAACTTTTTCTAAACTCTCTAATTACCAACAAAGTTTTCTTAAGCCCCCCACCATTTAGAAACTCTTTCAAAACCTCTAAAACTTATAATACTTTTTTTGTCCTTTTGACGCGTTCAGACGCACGCTGAGGCAAACTGACACATGGACTGACGCGCGCCCAAAAATACAGTTACACTGAAATCAAAACTGAATTTTAGAAATACAATTACATTAAAAAATAACTACAAATAATTATACTATTAAATTACAGGCCCATAAAAAAATAAAAAACCAGTTATATACACTTTGACTAAAAAAAAGTACACATTCACTAAAACAGCTACATCTTTATTAAACAAACAGTTACACATTCACTAAATAAACAATTACACCTTCACTGAAATACAGTTACATTGGACGCATGTTAGAGCACGCGTCAAAATACATCAGAGAGCGCGTCTGAATGCATCAGAAGGATAAAAAATATATTATAATTTTTAGGAGGTTTTGAGAGTTTTTGAAGATTTAGACAAATTTTTTAGGTGGTTAGGGAGTTTAAAGTTACAGACTAAAATAAAAAAATGAATAAAAAGTGGTATTTCTAAAATAAAGAAAATAGAAATAAAATTTTATTGAAATTAAAAACAAATAAAAAGGGTATAATTGAAATTCTAAAAAAGAAAAGTTATTTTTAGATGGTTATAGGTTGACTAGAGGATTTTGAAAAATGTTAAAGTGTATATTAGGGGTTTTAAGACAGTTTAATTTTGAGTAGAAGTTATGAGAAAATTAATCTCTAACTAAGGGGTTTATAAATATTTACATGTTGCATGCATGCATTGTGTTATAAGGCAGGTATATGTTGTAATCAACACAGCCACCTATTCTTCGCTTCCAACACCATCCCCATTATTCCCTTTTACTCAATCACACTTTCCTTCATTCCTTTTCATATCTTCATTATTTGTTATATTATCATTCATATTCCCTTTTACTCAATCACACTTTCCTTCATTCCTTTACATATCTTCATTATTTGTTATATTATCATTCATATATAATTTTATTTCCTATACGTAAAGCTTTCTCTCTATTTCCTCAAAAGCTTACAAAGGGGGTGATCTCAATTCTGTTCCATATATAAGACAATTTACTTCTTTCTTTTTTTCTGTGTCGACGGCAAAGTTGATTTAATATTTTGGTTTAAAATGTACTCTTTATTTCCATATTGGGTTCCACCTTCCCAATACGACCTATCAACCATTCCACTTTCCACTTTCCACAAAGCCATTCGGTCCGGGTCATGGCCCAGGCCCTCCAAGCTACGGCCTTCGCGTGGCCCACCCCCTGAATTACTGGGCTTCTCATCAAAATACAGACTAAACAAACCCCATCAATTTCTTTTCCCACCCACACATATTTTATTTTCCTCTAAACCCAGTCTTAAAACCAGTGACGACTTTGATCTAGCGCTCTACCCACCTGCATTTTCGATAAACCTCCCCATTTTCCCGCCTCTGCCCTGCTTCAGTGAAGAAGATGACGGAGACCCAGTACGGCATCAAATATGCCGTACACCTTATCACCTCCCACTTCGGCAATCTCGTGGCTGTAACTCTCTTTCACTCCAAACCCTTTTTTCTTTTATGTTTTTTGTTGCTGTATTGATTTATTTACCAATCGAATGCACGTCTGGTGCAGAAGGTGTGTGAAAATCTTCTGAAAAGGGGACCCCTAAGCCTTGGACAGCTAATTAGGTACACGGAGCTCACCCGTCAGCAAGTCAAAAACTCTCTCCTCGTCCTCATCCAACACAATTGCGTTCAACCCTTCTCCATCGTAGGAACCAGTAATTCTCTCAATCTTTCCCTGGTGTTGTTTTTTTCGTTCAGTGGGCACAAAGTTATTTATTTGTTTTTTTTAATTCATTGGTGGTGATGCAGGTAAACTCATGCCTGTCCAGTACTTAGCGTTATTCGATAACATACTCCATCGCCTGAGGTTTCCCAAATTCCTGGCGATTGTATCCCAGGAACTCGATAAAGATGTTAGTTCTTTTTGTTTTGGTTTTGTTGTTTTAGGGGTCAATTTGGATTATTGCCTTTTCTTCAATTTTTTATATTTTATTTTGCAGTGTGAACAACTTCTTGAGGGTTTGCTTCAGCATGGTAGGCTTACACAGCAACAAATGATTGAAAGAGCCATATCAAGTGGAAGTCAAGGCAAGTCTTTTCTCATTGTTTTCTTGCATTGCATTTTAGGTGCGCCATGCTACAAATATATATACATATTTTGTAAATTAATTACTTTTTCCTTCCAGGAGATTCTGCAGTTCAGAATGGTGTTCAAGAAAGCTTTCATAAACTTGTGGCTGCCCATTTTGTTGAACGCTGCCCGGCCCCTGATCTAGTTCTTGAAGAACCAACTGAACAAGAAGCTCCTTCAAAGAAGCGAGGTGCTAAGTCTGCTAAGGTAATACTGTAGTACATAATTTGTGTCAAACATATAAATTATGCCTGCGGGAGGGGGAGATTAGTTTTGTTTGGAAGTGTGTCAGCCTTTATGACTCGACCAAGTAACAAATAAATCAGGGTTGAACCTATTGGTGGAAACTGAGTTCTGTTGTGTTCGGTTTTTTCGCAAGTGCTAGTCAACCTTAACTCACTATGTTTAATTAGTCATGTCAAATGATGTCTTATTAACTTGACCTATTTATTAATATCAAGTTGAATTCTTATCTTTTCTGAACTTCTCCCCTAGTTGAACCATTTTTAATTTGTTATTTAAAGTGTGAACCTCTATAAATCATTTTTTGTACATTTTTTGAATCAACCTTTACAGATCATTGAAGTACCGGAGACCCTAGAACAACGTGTTCTAGCAGCAGCAACACCTATGGAACCTATAAGATTTTCAACTAAGATGGATTCAGAAACTACTGCAAGTGCAGTAAAAAGTGCAAATGATTCCTCTGGTATGAGTGTTGGGGAGAAGGTTGGTACACATATTGACATATCTAGACACCGGGTTTAGTATGTTACAATATGCAATTTTCTGAAAGGGTTACACTATTCTAATATGCAATTTCCTGAATTTGTAGCGCAAGCATGATTCTATGGAGCTTGATGGAGAATTTGAGTCTAATGATCCAGAAATAATTCTTTGGCGTGCTAATTTTGAGGAATTCATTCGTCTTCTAAGGAATAAGGTTGGTTTTCTGTCTGATATTCCATTTGAAATATACTGATCTAGTGAAATCAACTTTGGAATAGAATGAACATCCCTGGAGAATGTCCATTTCATTGTTTGGTTAAAAAAAGAGAGAAAAGAATGGACATTGCTATATAATGCCCATACGATATTTTTTATAATTTTATATGAGATTAATTATCTTGCCTTCATTTCTTCATGTTCCGATATGCTACTGCATACTCTGCTTGAGGTGAATGTACTTTTGATATTCTATCGATGTGTGTTAGGCTTGCATTGAGAATGTGAGGGCACGGCTGGATGATGGAGCTGCAGTTGTCTTAACAGCAATGCTGAAGGCAACCAGAACAGTAGAGAAAAAAGTGAAAATATCAAATTCTGGTAACTGAAAGTTTGTTTTATTTCATGATGAATTGGTCATATATAATTCAATTTATTTTATTTCTTGATTTTATGTAAAACAGAAGTGGTATAAAAATAATTTGAAACCTTAGTAAATGAAATAAAGAACAGTAGTAGTACCTGATTGGTCATTCACCTACCATTGCTCCATGCTGCCTTCATAGTGCCGAGTTAGTCATTTGCCTAACCTAGCTATTAAATTTTTTTAAATATATTTTGCAGTTCCTTTACCATTTGATACTATTTATGAAGAGGTGATCAACAGTGAAGTTGGTCGTAGTTACACCTCGGATCGTGTTAAAGCTTCCCTCAGCCTGTTGGGTGGTTCACCTCTTGTAAGAGTAGATCAGGATGATTCATATAGTGTTGGTACAATTCTCTTTTTTCTCATTCAATTTTATATTTTCTAAGTCGAATTTTGGTTTTGAGTATCCTTCTTATGGATGGCATATAAATACATATAATGAGTTTATATTGTCGCATATGTTTCTTCTACAGACTTGAAGAAAATTATAGAAATGGCTCAGAGTGATGAGGTATTTTTGATTTGTTTTCCTTTCATGTATATGAAAGTCTATCTTTAGTTCACCAGGATACATGTCTCAGTACATTTCCTTAACTGCAGGTGGAGTCAATCGTTTTGAAAAGATATGGGATGGATGCTTATAGAATGTTTAGGTTACTGGTAAATAGTAGTCGCCAAATTGAGACGGATAAGGTAATAACATTGTTATGGTTCTACTACTGGCAAGTGGCAACCCAGAAAGTTGCCTCGGTATAATTATTAATTGCTCTTTCCATTGAGTATTCTGTAAGGAACTAAAATGAAACCTAGCCATGCCATCTCTTCTATATGAGTATAATATGACAAAATATTGCATGATACTTCTCCATGTAGTTTCCCTACTTTTGACATTGAATTATCCAAGTCTGTTGTGGTTGTTAAAATAGTACCTTTGGTATTTCATTTAGTAGATTTCAGATATGACACTTGTTGAAAAGAAGGAAACACCCAAGATTCTCTATAAGCTGTGGAAGGATGAGTACTTGCATATGGAGGTAGAGCACTTGCCTTCTTTATGTACAAGACACAAATGGGCATTTTTATTTTCGCTTGTATGATAATGTTTCATCTCCTTGCAGAAATTAGTTGTAACAGGAGCTAAACAGTCACAATTCTTGTTGTGGAAAGTAGATAAGCCAATTGTTTGGAACCATGTTTTAGATGAGATGTACCATGCAGCCTTGAATTTGAGTCGGCGACTGGCTCTTGAACGAGAAAAAGCAAAGGAGGTTTGTAATATCGGCAAGTATTTTTGTTTTTCTAGTTTCCTTGGAAATATTTATCATATATGTTTGCGTTGTTCAGTCCTTATCAAATTTCTTCTGAGATGGTAATTTTTTCAACAATGGCCTCATAATACTACTATGAACATAGCTTCATACAATAAGAAAGGGGCTTCTCATTGAGTCCTGGCAGCTGCACCTTCTATAAGGTTATATTGGTAATTGCCGAAGATAAAGATTATCATACATGACACGCCAAAACAAAGGGAAAGGGTTGTAGCTTCATACAATTAGAAAGGGGTTTATCATGGAATGATCTATGTGCAGCGCAGTGACTGCACCTTGTATAATGTTTTAGGTAATTGGCTAAGATAAAGACCATCATAATGGTTACATAAATGAATTCTGTATCAAAGGCACCTTTCCACTGGCTGTAAACAAATGATTGTAATTTATCTTAGATAGGATGCACCTGCAGATGTTTATTTATTCAATTGCAAACTAGGCTTTGAGCAGGTGATAGTGTGATACGAAAAACTTCTCCTGGCTTGTCCACTGTGTTTCTGACTTTTTCAGTTTAGAAAAGGGTCCAGTTCCTAGTCTGAACAACTCGGACTTTCATATATTTGTATTATTTGTATCAATTTAACATCACTTTTTAGTCTGACAGAGGAAGATTTCAACATTATTGCAACTTTGCATGTACTAATTTTGTCCTGGTGACCCTTTGCAGCTTCTTGCTACCCCAATACAGAATCGTACCGGGGCCCAAGAGAAACCATGGAATCGATACAAAAATACTGTGATACTGATGGAAGCATCCCTTTTGAAGCTTGACGATGCTCTCATGCTCTTCCATGACTTCTGATTGTACACTTTGTTACTGACCTGAAACATCGTTTTTGAATCAATTTATTGATTTTATAATTCGTCTGGTTTGCTAGGCCTTTCACCTGGTGGTTTTCTAGTTCTTTCATTAAATTCAAGTATATAACTACCTAACGTCACGATGCTCTTTTGCCATTAAAACATAAACAAGGATCCCGGCAAATGTAAAAAATAAACAAGGGCACATGTAATGTTAGTTGAGAGTTGATTTCCAAACCATACCCAAAACTATAGTTCGAATCCCCATCTCCTGACATGGATGGTACATTCATGATTAGAAAAGGGCGTTCGATTCAATGTATTAAAGGAATCTTTATGAAGATTTTATTTTATTCTCCAAGTTTTGCACTTTCTACTCATACAAAAATGGTAATTATTAATTTACTCCATCATTCTTCAAAGTGGACGCTAATCAATTTCATTTTTGTCTGCGACCCAAACCATGGTCAATGGTGCAAATCCAAACTATGGTTTTTGGGAATTTAGTATTACTGTTACCCTCAGAATACCTATGCAATACGATGTCGATGTCAACCCAGATGAAAATTAATGCCACATTATGGTTGATTAAAAAGATGGACAACCAATTCAAATAGGATCGCGTCAAAGTAGAATTTGCATTTCATAAGTTATCTCAAAATTTAAAGAAGAAATTTATCAGCAAATTACAATTACTTTTCATAAGCTAGGCACTGAATCTGCTTTCCTTATCTTATATCTATCTTTGTGACAAAATATTTATACATAAAGTTTTTAGTATCAGACTTCAGCTTCATTGCAAAATCTTGGTTTCTTTCTACCTTACTATATAGATGGTGTCCCTTTATCAGAAAACCCATTTGTTATAGGCACACGAGCATCACCTGATCTACTGTGGCTGCTTCTATATGCCTCCTTGGTCACCCCATAATACACTGCTTGACTGCCTGAAATGGTGATGAAGTTCCAACCCATAGCTGAACCACCCACAATGTAGCTTCCTTGTATCTGCCTATCAACTGGTTTCTTCTCTGAGCTGAAAGGAGTCCATTCACTACTACTGTTCACTGACTTTTCTACAGAGCATTTGGATTCAAGCTTTTGTTGTTGTTTTGCAGAATGCTGATTTTCTGACACAAACTTCCTCTGTTTGTGTAGATCCATCAGAACCTTCATCTCTGCAAGTTGTATGTTCAAACATGCATCCCAAACAAAACATACTAAGCTTTAGATTGACTTACTGTACAGATAGAGAAACCTACCATCATAACGATGTGAAATAGACCAATGTGTCATATTCTCATGCTGCATAGAGCTAAAGGGTAGATTCAGCTATACTTGGTCTCAATTTTAGATATGTGCAGCTACTTTGTCTCAGTTTTAGATGCTTCAAGTTCAAACAAGTTAATTGCAATACAACATTAGATTTGAACATCCATTTGTGGGATGTTGGAGGATTAGGATTCAAAACCATAATGAGAAACCTTGACCCAGTGTGAGTCCAAGCATTAAAGCCATGACATTCCAATCTTTCATGTTTATGCAAACACATGGGGCATGTAATTATGCATCTTAAAGACTTGAACAACTCACGTTTTCGAATATCATCAGCTGCTTTACAATTCCGAAAATCAGGTGTCCGAAGAACCTGCATTTAGATCATCAAAATGTGATCTTTTACAGTACCAGTTATTAAAAAATGGACAGAGAATAAAAAAAAAAAAAAAAAACCCACAGAGAATTACTAGTACTAATAACTTAATTTTGAAAATTAATGATTGCTCAGTAAACAGTTTCGTTGGGCCAATTTTACAGTTGTAGGTGAACCTATCTATTGAAGCCAAAACAAAGAACCCATCCCAAACTGACCTGAACTTGCAAAAGAAAACAAACCCATGAAGTAAATGCTATCATGATGTTGTAATTCAAGAAAATTCACATTCTTTACAGATACGTAACCAAGAAATAAACATGGCCGTATAACAAAACATTGTTTAGCATACTCTTCTGAGCAAACCTCAATAAAATGGGGACGAAGTTGGTGAAGAAGAGCGCGAATTTTGAAGGAGGGGGAGTGTTGGGGGTCCATATGAGTGAGCTTTCTTTTCTTGGCGTGGGTCTGGCGAGGAAGAGAAGTGGGTTTGGGAAGGGGGGTTTTGTTTGGCTGTGTTGGCTGCCATGTGTGACTTCCCGCTTTCAACACCTACCGACTTTCCTTGTCCCATGGATTCACAATGCGCGGGACCCTTCTGGACGCTGCTCGTATTCTTGGGGATCGATAATCCCTATAAATTATATATTTTAGCCTTTTTAGGCTTATCATTGTAAATATCAAGAAATTAAATTTTTGAAAAACTTTAAAGGGTTTAAAAATAAAAAAATTTTTGAACGAATTTTAACAAATTTTTGACAATTTTGATTCAATAATATTTCGAAGCTTAAAAAAATAGAAATTTTGCAAAAGCGTTTTTAAATTAATTCCATGATTAATATTAGTCAGAAAAAAAAAAATTAAGTTTGAGAGGTCAACCCAAAATTTATTAGTAATGAATAAATTGACAGTAAATGAAAAAGCCCAAAATTTAATTGGTGGATGATTTGTAATATGGTTTAGCCTAGATTGTTCACAGTTGTTTTATTTGGAAGTTTAGGTGCGGCTGCTGGGCCTATGAATGTGTTGGATGATCGGCTTCCTTTTGACCCAAACACGCCATTAAGCATTGGCCCAATACGTTCTCGATCGGTGACAATCTTTCTTTTGGTGAAGAACAAGATCTAACTTAAGGATTTTATTTTAGTTAATAGTTACAGTGGCCAAACAAAATAGTTACAACTTACTCTGCCTCCAACTTCGAACGGTATACAATTGGAAGTCTTTTTGAAGACAGTTATTGAATAATAAAAAGAAAAACAATTGTCACAAAACAAAAAGAAAGACAAAGTAATAAGAAAACACGTTTGTAATTAACGGCAAATAAATATGAAACAAATTTATATTTTAAAGTGTTAAACTATGGTATTGTGTCTTAGTTTATAATTCAAATTACATAAAATTAGAGTTTAGTTTTTATTACATTTCTTCTTTAGATTGAAACTTCATGAGTTTCTTCTTTATAATATTAAAAAATCTGGATAGAAATATCCCTTTCAATTATCTAAAAGATTGAAGAATCATTTTTGGTACATAAGGAAAGTAGCACGAGATAATCGAATTCGAGCCCTGGCCTGCTGAATACATTCTATATATATTTTATAATGGCAACGCTGGAAGCTGGAGCGCTATTATTTACTAAAATAAGAAGTTGAGTAAAATAATGTGGGTGTGGGTTTTAATTCAGGCACATGGAAAAAATGTTTGTTCCCAATTAAGCAAAAATAATATGGTCCAAACGTTTAGGGATCAAATCAAATTAATTATTCAATTACTGTAAGCGTATTTATTCCCTACTAAGTACGAAAAATAAATTCATTTTCCTTGTCTTTTCTCACGGTGGGCCAATATTTTTAAAGACAAATATTCTTGGTTTCTTCTTTTTATTCGGAAAAATTATTTATTAGTATGCACTAGCTAGAATCCAACACAAACAGTATGCAACTCCAAAAAGAATATAAAAAAGCAAGATATTTCTATTTTAAATAACAGCATTCAATTAGAATAATATAGTTATTATATATCTATTTGCATGCACATTCAACAGTTAATATACATCTTTATTCTAAGTGTGAGATTTCTTTTGATACAATTATTTTTAAAAACATTTGCATGCAAAATCCATAGAACCCAAAACTCTCCTTCTCCTTTAATATGAAATTAAATTGCTAAAAGTATATATTAAAAAGAAAAAAAATAAAAATAAAAAGGTAAAAGAAACTAGAGGTAAATCCTGACACGGCTTCTCAATTTTAGGTGAAAAAAACCCAAGGTCCACGTTTGGAATGTGAGTGGTGAGTTGCTGTAAATATTTGTTAAAGTTTATTTTGATTGCGTTTCGAGAGTAGTGAGTTGTAGACTGGTAGGCAGTGCTTTATCGATCAGGAAATAAAGAACCCACAACCACAAACCCCCAAATTTATTTCAAACTCGATCATCACCATATATTGATGGCATATATGCTGTATGCACCAAGTAAGTCTAAAAGTTCATGATCAAAAATCAACATATAGAGTTGGAGTGTTTGACAATTGACATCATCAATACATTTCGAAAAGTTAAGGAAATAATTAAGGTGGTGAATTGAGGATTAGTATTAATAATGTGATTTGTTTAATTAATTAATATCTATTGATCACATCCATCATTCGTCAAATTAAGTATGAGAACAAAGGTGAGTAGGTGCGGCTCCAGTGAATACGAATAGAATGAAATTAATATATGTGTATGCATATAGAGCCTAGTCAAGGACATATATCAATAAACTAAAACAATACTGTCTTTAAAAAGCTATTACGAATCCAACATAATGATCTAAAACTAATCCCATTGTCCTTCCATGTTGACTTGAGAGTTGAGAACCATGATAATGAGATCTACTCCATATTTTAACTAAAAACTAGCTTGACGAGATCAAAGATTTACTAATAAGGATTAGGACACGTGTCCTTCTTTTGAAAACCTTGAAAGATCAAGTTTGACACTAGCCTCATAAGTCATAATTAAGTTAATAAGTCATCACCCATCACTCTTTTAGTTGAAAAATTATCGCTTCTATCACACCATAACGTCGTATCAATCACATATTATAATATGAGTGAATGATGAATTTATATTATTCGAATATATAATATTAATAAATGCACACGTTATGACATAGATAGATTAATAATGCCACGTAATGGTATAATAGTCATACGGATCAAAATTACTCCTTTTAGTATATATATTTCACAATGTTATCTCATTCCAAAACTTAATTAATTAAATCTCATTTTAAGGGTCATTCATGCAATAGATTGACCAATTCATAGGAATTATATTTAATCAACAAAAAATATGCATAAATATATAGACGTACACCATATTTTCAATTAAATGTAGATGTAGACTGTGTTTTTAATAAACATTGAAATGCAATATAATTAATAAAGTACTTTAAAAAATTTCAATTTAATTGTCTTTTTTAAATTTTGAAGGAGAATCCAAAACATTGAAGTTTGATTCATCAATTTAATATCGTGAATGGGGTTTCTATTAAAATGTTTATGAATACACTCATTAGATTGTGGGGTTCACTCTACAATATAATTCAATAACTCAGTCCGTCTATCTTTTAAGTTTCGTTTAAGAATAGTCCTTACAAAAACAAAAGGAAAATGTTTAAGAATAGTCCTTACAAAAACAAAAGGAAAATATATATTCCTTGTGTTAAAATTCAGTAATATAAGTAATTTGAGTTCTTGTCATATATGCAGTTTCTTTATTTATTATCTGAAAAACGTGTCAACAAAAGCAACCTTGTTTCGAAGTAGAAAGAGGACCCAGAGACAATAAATAAGTATATATATTATATATTACAAACTTTAGCACTTAATTGAAATAAATAATTAAATTAGTCGTAATATATCTTGGAATTACTAGAAGAGAAAGTCCGCTGCCGCGGCGGTAATGGCTCAGTTTCTTGGCAATTCCATAAGCTGACTACTAATTTCAGACTTTAAAAATCCTTTTAAATAAAATAATAATAAAAGGAATGAAAAACTGGTGTTCAGGTTGTGACTAATTTCTTACGTACCATTTGAATCTTGACCAAATGAAAGAAGCATGACTGGAACATATAATTATTAAAACCCATCTTTGATTTTACCAAGTCCACAATCGTAGCAGCCAAAGCTACATGCAAAATAAGTTTTAAAAAATGATTATATACGCATAAATATGATACATGCTGTTTGAGAAACCCACACATCGATTCATATTTTAAATTGCAAGACTTTCAATTAATACGTACGTCTGCACTTGAACATGCATATATAACACGCTTGAAACGTTTCAAATTAATTAACTTAACATCTTACAAATAGGCTTGCTTCTCTTGGTCGGAGAAAATTATGAACCTAATTATTTATCATTAAGTCCTTTGTTATTTGGTCATGCATGACTTATAATTTCTTGCATATATGCATACATAAACAAACATTTATCGATCCCATAGCTAGATATAGGTAAATTTTATATTTAATTAAAAATAGTTATCCAAATCAAAAAATTGATGAAATTAAATGCATGCAGAACCGATTAATTAATATTGAAGATGAATGCTACTCTCATGCATTAATATAATTACATATATAGAGAGAATTATAGTGTTTGTACTCGAATTTTACCTCGAGTATCACTTTAGTTAATGAACTATTTTTCTGAATTTTATAGTGCATGAATTTTTCCTTGTGTACCACTTTAGTCCAATCAAAAAATTTCATCTATATTTTTTTGTCAATTTTAATCATATATATTTTGTTGGAGAAAAAAATAGAGGGTGTGTAATCATTTTTACATTTCAAAAATTGCTCACATGTTTGATATGTGACTAAAATTGACAAAAAAAGTGCATGAAATTGACGGAATAGACTTAAGTGATGCATATGTAAATTTTGTGAACCATAAAAATTTAAAAAACAAATTTGTGAACTAAAGTGATATTAAAGCTAAAGTTGGAGAATCATTATTATTATTTGCTATATATATATATGTGCATACAAGGGTCAGTTTGAACCTCCTACGATTCTGGAATTGGGTCTTGTCACGAGTCACGACATTTGTATCTTAAAATTCAGCAGTAAAACACATGTAATGAAATAGTATGCATTAAACACATCAACTTGCATATTACTTTGAAACTGTATAATAGTCTTAAGTGAGAACAGGCTCCCTACAATCTTAGAGCTTTCTGGTCAAGCATGTAAATTGACCGAATATATTTGGTTCAATTTTTATACATCTCGTGAAATTCTACATGCACCAAGTCCATGCAATTTCCTATATATACCCAGCTAGGCAAAACCTGCCCCATCATGTATCAACTTTATACGTGTACATAAAATTCCTAGAAGAAAAAAAAGGTTAAGAGAAGGCATTAGTTCTTAAGTCAAATTAATGGTTGGTGTCGTGTTATGTAGGTCCAACAAGGTCCTAAACTTTACTTGCTAAGGACGGTGCAATAAGTACTTACATGTGTAAAAATGGAGTCAACTAGCGGCGGTTGACTGAATGTCTTCGACCACACCCATAGACGGTTACATGAAAAACGAACTGAGCCTGAGGAGGAGATCACAAGAAACGGACGGTGTGGCCAGCGGCGTCCACACTCCAGTCTCAGCCGTAAACAAGTTATTAATCTGATTCTGATATGAACCACAAGAAAGAAAAGATTTGTTGACGAAGCAAAAGTGATCCCATTCAAAGCGAGGTCAGGTCCAGGCCCAGTTGCCCAGGCCCAAGACCGACCACTAATAGAACGCCATGTCATTTAGAAAATGCCACGTCAGGAGATATTTGGAGGTCGTAGTCAAAGCTCCGACAATATTGAACCCCATTTCTCAGATTCTCTTAAACAAAACGACGGCCAAGGAAAAACATCTGTCTATAAATACTCACTTCATTCTCTCTTCTCATATTCATTCAGAAGCAAACATTGAAGCTTATAACTGTTAGTGCGTAGAGAGAGAAAGAGCTAGAGAGATGCAGTTTGTTGGGTCGTTTCAGGGTTTATGCTCAGCCATGGAAGTGTTGGTGCTCACCATCATTCTCATGTTGTGCGGCAGATTGTTATTTATTTTTTGGGTATTTCCAATGGCAGCATATAGGAAGCTTAAGAAAAATGGGGTAGGGGGTCCATGTCCAAGTTTCCCGTTAGGAAATTTGAGTGAAATGAAAAAGAAGATCAATAAAAGCAGCTCTTCAGCAACTGTTCCAGTGCCTTCAAATAATATCACACATGACATACACTCAACTTTATTTCCTTACTTTGCTCGTTGGCAAAACTCTTACGGTATGTTTAAAATAAGTCTAGTAGCTAGAATCTAAATCCATTATAAATATTGTGAGTTATTCATTTAAATTAATTAATATGTGCAGGAAAGATGTTCATCTACTGGTTGGGGACAGAGCCATTCTTGTATATAGCAGATCCAGGGTTACTGAAAAAATTGTCTACAGAGGTGACGGCGAAGAATTGGGGGAAGCCGGCGGTGTTCAGACGTGATCGAGCACCCATGTTCGGTAATGGCCTCGTCATGTCTGAAGGCGATGACTGGGTCCGTCACCGTCATGTTATCACTCCTGCATTTAACCCTACAAATTTGAAGGTCCCTCTCTCTCTCTAACTCTAACTCTCATTAACTCAAGCTAGAAAAGGATGTACGGGTTCGTAATCTATGAGAATCTGTATAATGATAAATAAACTAGAAAAGGGCAAGCATTAAATTTTATAAAACGGATTTTGATGTTTTTCTTTCTTCTAATATCAGAATAAGATCCTTGATTGCTTAAGAATATAATGGAAAATACCGGTTAAGAATATAAACTTTAAGATTGGAAACTATTGCTACTCCTCATTATTTACTTATCACGTGAATTAATCAAGACATCTAGCTTGTAATTCTCTTTTTACCCTTAAATTTAAGAAAAAAGAAGAAAAATTTTAAATACCTAGCTTGTTCCAGTACTGTCATTGTGGAATTGCAGGTAGATATATATAGCTTTAAGTATAGAAATGCATTAGAGCAATATAGCCATGTGAGTATTCACAAATTAATCTTAATTAGTGAAGCATCCTTTATTTGTAGTGCTTTGACTTTATGATGATTTTTATATGAAACCCACTAAATTAAATTCCATGGTCTGCAAATGAACAGGAAATGGCGAGCTTAATGGTGGAGACCACCACAGAAATGCTGGACAACTGGAGTAGCCTCATAAATTCTGGCACTCCAGAAATTGATGTGGAGAGAGACATTACAGTAACAGCAGGAGAGATCATCGCCAAGACCAGCTTCGGCATCAGCTACAAAAGCGGCCGCCAAGTGTTCGAAAAATTACGAGCTCTGCAAATGACCCTCTTCCAGACCAACCGCTTTGTGGGCGTCCCTTTTGGGAAATTCTTGTACCCCAAGAAAACCCTCGAGGCCCGAAGGCTCGGAAATGAAATTAACCAGCTTTTTTTATCCATTATCTCTGCTCGGAAAAAATCGATTAATGGGTCAACACCTCAGCATGACCTGCTTGGGTTGTTGCTTAAGCAGAGTGAAGCAGGAGGCTTCACAAAGGCTCTAACAACCCAGGAGCTGGTCGATGAGTGCAAGACCTTTTTCTTTGGAGGACATGAGACAACGGCACTTGCCATCACATGGACTATGCTGCTTCTCGCTGAGCATCCCCAGTGGCAAACTCAATTGAGGGAAGAGATTTGGGAAGTTATTGGAGATGAAGAGATTGATGTGAACAAGCTTGCTGGACTAAAAAAGGTAACAAATTAATGCCTTCATTCATTTCTATGCAGGACCACATTTATGTGCCTGCATGCATGCGTTGTTATAAACTCATACTTGTGTGGTGACTGGTGCATGTGAATTTCCATCAACGTAAAGTCCCATGTCTGTCATACCCCATATAGAATTTGAAATTAAATGCACGGATATATCGATCAGTTCTTGGTCCACTCACTGCCCGTGCATGTTCTCCAGGGTTGAAATTGATTATTAGAGTAATTAATAATGTGTACGTGTTTCATTTATTAAGTAATTAAGGTGTTCCAGTTCAGATTTGGGAGTGTCAAAATCTCAAAGCTTCAGGTTGGATAGTTTGTTGGTCAGATCGATGGTCAACGGTCATACAACAGACTGGTATATTTGGCCACAGTCCACGCGTTACAGCGCGTGGGAAAGGCGCACATGATTTCCATGCGGTGGGCTAGATATGGTCATAGTGGGCTCGATCAAAAGTTGTCAGGGTCGCATAAAATAACAAAGCTGCACTTTTGGTTTTGGATGCCACATTTGACATGCCAATACCCTGGTGGTGGCTTTTCCGTCCAAAAAAACAACAATTGTCCTTGGGCCCTGACCCATGGACCGCACTCTCCACTTTCAGTCTTTGACTCTGGGCTGGGCTGAGACTAATCGGCCTAACATTCAATTTTTAATTTGAGAAAGTAGGAGATTCAATTTTGAGACCAACAAGTATACTATAGTTTTTTACTAGATTAATACATAGTTTAATGAAGAAGAATAAGTATAGACTGATGAGGTTGTAATTGTAATGATGCAGATGGGATGGGTGATGAACGAGATATTTCGACTATACCCTTCAGCACCAAATGCACAGAGGCAAGCGAGAGGGGACATTCAAGTGAGTGATGACCTAACAATCCCTAATGGGACAAATATGTGGATTGACATAGTGGGCATGCACCACGACCCTGATCTCTGGGGTGAGGACGTGAATGAGTTCAAGCCACAGAGGTTCAAGGATGACATTCATGGTGGGTGCAAGCACAAGATGGGATATTTGCCTTTCGGGTTTGGAGGAAGAATGTGTATCGGCCGAAACTTGACCTTTTTGGAGTACAAAATCGTCCTAACCCTCATTTTGTCTAGGTTTTCTTTTACAATCTCTCCGACTTATTCTCATGCTCCTTCTATTGTGCTCTCTTTGAGGCCTTCTTTTGGACTGCCTCTTGTACTCCAACCCATTTAGGCTTTAGGTATGGCTCTTAGTGTTTTATGTATAGGCTATAGCTTCTAAACAAAAAGCAAGCAGAGGATTTGGATCCATGTGCTTAGCCTAAAAGTAGATGCCTATATTCTTTTCTTCTTTCTTTTTTTAATTAAGATGCCTATATCTTTTACCATTACTCACTGCCATTTAATTTATATATTTTCGTTAAAGATTCTTTCAAGTTTCAAGTACTTTTCGTGTCTTGTGCAATCCATCGGAATAAATAATAATAAAATCTACAATTTCATTAATTTGTTAGTCGAAAGAGTTGAACTAATTAAGCTAAAGGATGGAGAGGCGTGCAACTATTCATCCATATATAAATTAATAAGCCTAAAAAAGGAAAACGAATTTTTCCATTTATGAACCATATTATTTAGAGATTTTGAATTTTAAAGGCATCTAACTTCAAAGTTCAAAGCTAAAAGGAAATGAATTTGACCAAAAAGGGCAGATTGGGTATTTAGGATGTGGCTATTTAAGCATTAAACATGTCTTACCCGCCTTGATGAGGACCAACTTGGTTGCTTTGTGCTATGAGTGGTTTTGCTGATAAATTACGCATCCATGCATATATGCGTGACCCGGTCAATAAATTAATATTTTTACATAATTATCTTCCTTTATATTCCCTATTTGATTTCTATTGTTAATGTTGTAGCTCGCAAACATGATGTCAATTCTCAAGTAAACAACGCCCTTGCACCTTGCTCATCTTGCAGAATCAACTTATAATCAATTATATAAAATATATATAATTAAAAAGCAGCTGGATGAGCATATATACGTTGGCCTTGCTAGCTATATCCAAAGTGAGATTCCAATTTTTGAGGCAATAATAAAGCCTCAGTAACGTGGTTGCTGACTTGCTGGTCTTACATGTCTGAATTCGGCTCTGTTCAAATTCACAATCATTTGATATTTACCCACACAAGAAAACAGAGGACTTTAATTCGGTGACTGAAAAATATGAAATCGTGTTATAGCAATGCATAGCAATGCTCGATGAGGAATTGAAATCGTGTTATGGCTCAGTTCAAAGCCAATCATGAAACCCTTTTCAAAGAAGAATGAAAAGTTGCATTCAAGTATTTTTCATTGCCAGAAAGTAATGAATCGATGATGGCTCGTGAAATATTCGAAAATGAGTAATTTTTATTTCTCCCACTAGAGTGCAAGAAAAATTTCTTATTAAATGTTCGAAGGCATTTGGGCAGTCGAACTAGTAAACAGGGCCAAGCACCACAATCTGTCATTGTGGTATAGTTATTCAAATTTCGTTAACCTTCTCAAACAAAGCAAAGCCTAGAAAAGAGGTAAATTTGCCGGAAAGCGCACATACATCCACTGTCTCTCATGTGTCGCCAAATGTTGCCAACCGATCTCATCCAGCAAAGAGAGCTTTAATTCATAGTACTTCTTCTTCGGGGGCTCCCCATCTTCTTGAATTATGTCATTCAAAACCTGCACTTGTAAGTGATCAGGTTAAAGGACCAATTCACTGGAAATAGTAACCGAAAGATGTTTTTAAACATAACAACGATGTCTCTCTCTAGCAATCATTTCCGTGCAAAGGAAAAACAAACCTTACGGTATGAACTTCAAAGCTACAACTGAATGGAAGATCACTTTTTGTATGTTTCTTAAGTTTTCCTATTCTTTTCCAGTTTTACCGGTTTGGGACTTGTTACATTAATGTGTTAATTGCATTGGCCTACGCTAAGATTACTTAAAAAGGGTTAATCAACAAAGCCTACTAGAAAATAATAATAATAATAACAATAAAGAACTGCAAATGATACCACTGACATCTACCGACTCATGCTCCAGGGAACTATTGTGGGATTAGGCATGCTGCAGTATGCTTAAGTTTAAAAGGGTAAGAAGGAAAAATTTACCTTCAGTGCTGTTCCAAGCCTTCCATTGCGTTTCTCACGTATTACTGAGAGGGTTCCATATTTAGAAGAATTCACTTCAACCCAGCTCCTAAGTTCTTTGAAGTTTTCTTCAAATAAATCGGACTGGACACCAGAGCCTGGTCCAGACTGATCATCAGTCTTGTCTGCCTCTTTTGCACCTTCAATTACCCCTAAAGGTGAAGGTTTGTCACCCTGCAACGATAATAATGAAAGAAATGGGTATAAGAAGTAAATTGACAGTAACACACAACTAAGTAATGTTTATGGGATAAAGAAAGTGCTTTCTCTCTGCGTTAATAGAGAATGAGGTAACCTTATTCTGAAATAAACAAGCTTTACATTAATCAAAGGTACAATTTGAAAATTGTACTATCACAGACAGAACAATTTGAAAATAAATCTGACATGAAACTTTAACATATTTTTGCAAAAGCATGCATACGGCGTATTAGTACACCAAAATTGTTAAAAATGCAGAAGTACTACAATTATAAAACAAAACTATGAATTAATGCAAAACAGAAATTAACTGTTCCAACCTGCAAAGATTCAATCTCTGCCAGTGCTAGTCCTTTCTGGTACAATGCCTCTGCTAGCTGATCAAGGGCTGTCTCCATTTTCTTTTTAATTTTCTGTAACAAGAATAAATATTAATTATTATAAAAAATTCAAATAGAAAGAATAATTTGATGACATGGATGCACACCTCTGCCTCCTCATCATCAGGATCACTTCTAAATGCAAAAAATTTTGCTAGCTCATCTCTGTCAACACTATCAATAACCTCATTTGCCGCATCAATAACCTGCAAGGCAGAAAAGGGTAGAACTAGCCCATCATATGTCTTGAAAAAAGTAATGGAGAAAGACGAGGGTAATCCATGCATGGGAAGATCCAATTTCCCCAATATTGATTTCATCATCAAATAAATCATACAATACATAAACCATAACAATCAGGAACTCAGCTATGGCGGAGTAAATTATCTGTGGCTTAGAAACTAACAGTTATCAAGTGGAAAATAATTAAGTGTATTAATGAAATTTTTTATTTCATTATGGTCTATCAAATTACATCAAATAATAGGAGGTGACAGATACCATGTAACCAGGTGGGAGTGCATCACACCATATATTTACCTTATAAGGTTAAGTTAAAGAGAAATACATTGTTAGGATTGAATGTACACAATCACATGAACCCATTATAATTTGTCCAATATATCCCTTTTGAGAATCCCCACCACCAACTTTGTCCAATATATCCCTTCTGAGAATCCCCACCACCAACCCTTTCAGAATCCTAATACCTAGTACTAGCCTACTAGGCATGTTTGTGGCCCAGCAGAAGCTAACTTCAAGCTTATGTACAGTTTATCTGTTGATGAACACTTTGAAAGAACTATTCCTTCTTATTACACTTTCTTTTTCAATCTTCTTTTAACACTGTTTCTTGCAGCACTGTGCACACTTACAGCCACAAAAGATCCACTTATAACATATATTTCATCCCCAGAACCCATCCAAACATTTGATGAAGGAATCACAAATTAACAGGGGGAAGAATTATATCTCATCACTTGCAAGGGGAAAAACAATTTAAAAGCTACATTGCTCTTGACCATATGGTTGTACTAACTACCTCTTTGTAATGGCGTGCTTTGTCCTCGACATTGCTTCGAGAAAGCAAACCTTCCAAAATCTTTGCAAGCAGTGGAGTGTGTTTTGGGTATTCAGACTGCACAGAGAAACAAAAAGTACACGATAGTGACTTATACATGCTACAAAAACTTCAAGAGTAAAATGGTAAATCCACAATGGCTAATTCCTAACATACTTAAAAAGCAGATGCTCAGTTATAAACCAAATATGTGTTTCCATGTAGTTTCGGAAAATAGTTTCTTAGAATCTTAATGGTATCTTAGATTAAAGGACAAACAAAATGAACTCTAACCTTAAGAGAGACAGATAATTGTTTCCACTCTGAGCAATCTTCATCATTGTTTTGTTTGAAGCTTGCAAGAACTTTAATCTTTGCATCTCGAACCTGATTCACAAAGTACCAACAGTAAGTATCAGTATCTCGAATGGTAAGGAAAACCTGCATAAAAGACTGATGCCTCCAGATCAGACGGAGAAACAGTATTCTCATGTGCCTTACATACCTCTTCTTGTAATCGCTCAGAAACAGCCTTGGTGCAAGTGGAAGAACCTTTTCCTTTGTCCTCATCCATCTGTAAAAGTATTGTAATGAAACTGTTTATACATAATGGTTTTATAGGTTAAATAACAAGCACAATGGTATATCTAACCAAAGCTCAGCTGGTCACATTAGCACAGCTGTCTTAGACTATGGGAAAATTACACAAGGCAGCATATATGTAAACCTTATTTGGTGGCACTATATAAGAAATCTGATGAGACACAGGGTTCTTTAGAGGATTGTTCCCCTCTCTCTTTTCAGCATATGATAGCTTCCCATATGAGATCGCTCCAAGCAAAACAGATCCTTGTGGAGAAAACTACAGAAATTTTATAAAAAGTATTAAACATTGTCAGGAAAAACATAAAAAAAAACTAAAATAGAAAACAGAACAATACCTTTAGGAGCTTGTCTTTGGATGGTGGGCCTAAATAAATTGCTTCTTTTTTCCTACCAAAATTCCAATAAGTTAAATATCATTACAAAATGACATTAAACAACAGGAACAAATTACCCAGTTGCATACCCTGGAACTAAAACCGAGGACTTGTAAGCACCATTTCCCATCAATGGGCCATCAGGTTGGGAGAAAAAGCTCAACCGGATAACATCCTGATTTATAAGAGACCCCAGAGGAGAATTTTAAAAGGTAATGAAACATAGACTCATTGATCACAGGATACAGCTTGTAAAAATGACACCTTGATTTGAACTGATCATTCAGGGGTATAAATATTATAAATCTGATTCAACAGGAATCGTTATTAAGAAAAATACATCACTTGTTCCAATGTAATGCAAATTCTGAAATTCAAGTTCTCAAACCATGATCTCAAAGCATTTATTCAGATTATCTAATTGATCATTTAAGAGATGACACTCTACCTTCTCTTCCAATTTTCTCTCAATGAACAACACCAGCTGCTTCATTTTTTCCAAATATTGCACATTGTCGTGTCTGAGGTTGAAACATGTCATATTAGATGAATTTTGAGTAGTAAGAATTTTCTTTAATTTAATGAAGAACTTATTTGTCCCTATTTTCATGCTGGCAAACAATTGCTAATACACTCAAATTAAGATAATTTCAAAACCAAGTAGTGGCATTCAGTACTCTTCAGAAAAAATCTTTTATAAATTTAATATGGGAATGGGATTAATGTCATTTTGCTCCCCATACTATTACACTCGTATCAGTATCAATTACCTCTCCAGCCTTCTAATTTGAAAAATTAAAGACTGACATTTTCAATTTTGCCACTTGAGAACTTTCCGTCAATTTATACATTTTTCACTCAAATTTAACGGGAAATGAAAGAGGAAAAAGGGTGCATGAGGGAAAAATGGTAACGTTTAAATGGAAGGGACCATTTTTCCCTAAAACAAGACCACACGTGATTGGCACATGGTGCTATGAAAACAAAAATTTGAATGGAAAATGTGTAAATTGACGGAAAAGTCCTCAATGGCAAAATTGAAAAAGTCAAGAGTTTTTAATTTTCCAAATTAAAAGTTTGGGGAGTAAATTGATACAAGCATAATAGTCTAGGGAGCAAAATGGCATTAAACCCTATGGGAATTGAATGCTAAATTCTTGTAGCATAAATAAGTCTAAATTCACTACAACTTCAGCAAGGAAATAACAAAATTTGCAGTTATACTGGTTGTGTTCTCTCAAAAACGGACCTTACCTTAGGTAAAGCTGTAAATTGTATTCTCCCTTGGGTAGTTTTGAGAATTTGGGATAGGCTTCACCCATTGCAAATATACGCTATGATTGGTAAAGGGAAAAAGTAAGGAATTATAAGAGAAAAGTATATTCAACTGCCAAAGCATTAATAGTACAACAAGTATACATAATAAGTGAAGTAAAAGTTTACTTACAGCAAACAATTAATATTTGGGGAAGATTGTACCCCTAACTTCCCTCAAGTAACAATCAACTTAAAATTTCATATAACAAAGAAATAAAACTTAAAGGTACCTTGTTTGCATCAGAGATCATATAAAACTGAGACTCAAATTTAGTATCATATATGCGAGTGTTAAGTAATGGAACTTGAGGTTTTACTTCAGCTCCATCTTCCAATTTGAACTTGTAACTGCAAGAACCAGAATAGTAAACGTAGATTATTATAATACAAAAGGTATAGCCAATTAATTAACAACAGACCATAACTCACGTTAATGTCAGTGCCAGAATACGTTTTTCTGAGGGTAGTTTGTCACGATCTGTTGGAAGTGGACAAAGTTTAGCCTCGACCGGTCGATATGGAATTCTTATCTGCAAATATAACTCAAGGGAAAAGATACTATATTAAAACACAAAGGTACCAAGAAGTTAATGAAGAAAATATATGGCCACCATCACCTATGCTAGAGGAGAAATTTCACCTTGTTTAGAACAGCAGCCGGTGCAAGTTTCTCAGATGCCAATAGAGCTTCAGCTTCAATCCTGACTGGTGCCTCACTTCCATCAAGTACAACTTCCTCTTTATTAACATTAATCCCATGAAACACAATCTAAAAAGGTCATGTAAAAAATCCACATGTAAGGCTCTCCAATGAAGTTCATCATTACATCAAATGTTTACATGACTCCAAAAGACTTTACTGACAATAAAACTACATTTATAGACTTAAAACTTATGAACAGCATACCTCAAACTCCACAATAGTCGTTTCATGGCTTCCTATGCCACTTGACCAAAACTGAGCTATAGCTAATTCCATTGTTTGACCACCCACAACAGGAAATGAAAAGCTTTTGGCAGCAGGAGAAGAGAATGTTACAACACTCTCCCATTTACAAGGTCTTTTCAACGGACAAAGCTGGACATTGAAAACACGTTAGAGCAGACATAAATAGTCTGATATAATTCTTAAATGCATATATTGTACCTGAACAGCGTCAACAAAAAATCTTCGTGTTGTATCAAATCCTGATGTTTGTATGGTTGCTTCAACCCATGTAGCACTAAGAGGTACTTCTATAAATCTCCTTTCTATGTGGCCTAATAAAGTAATGTTCCGTCAACAAGAGAAGGAATTGTCACTATCAAAGAATGAAGACCAAAAAAATACTAGCCAATTGAAAAAAAAAAAAAAAACATATCTAAGAAAACTAACACTGCCCACACCTGGCAAAAATGACATCTTAGAAAATGAATGCAGTGGTGGTCGATTTTTCACAACCATAGGCTTTGTTATAGTAACTGGAATTCGGAAAAGAGGGCCACGCCAAGGTGCTTTACAATCAAGACCATATAGTTCATAATAGTGCAGACCTTCACTAAGGTTGGTAGGATCCACAACTATGCTGAAAAAAGGAAAAGAGAACTGTTAAAAAAATGGAATAGAAAAAAGTTACCATAGATACAGATGAATAACAAAAAAGCATATTAAAGTAGTGCTAACTAACTTGAAGCTACGGCCATTATGAGTAAGAAACAGAAACTCAGGAGCCCTTAGAACTGTCTTCCCACTGGAATGCAACTCGATACATTCCTCAAAAGGAACCAATTCTTCTAAGTTACTTGCACCTTCATGAAATTTTGGTTCAATTTGCACTGTCCACTGTTAACAACACTACTTTAGCTATTGTAGAATTGGCAGGTGCAAAGATAATTTGCAGAAGCTACTCTTAGAAATTTTAAATAAAAAGCATATGAACCTTATAATACATGGGAGGCAACCCAAAAAGTATGAACATCAATAAAAAAAGTCATTATTTAAGCATATGAATAAAAGACTTAACTGTGAAATAGCATCACAGATCAAGCTGCAGCTGGTAACAGTACATTATAAAACAATTGCATGATGAAACAAAATCATGTACAACCTCAGAGTGATAACAACGTTTTACAAAAAGAAATCTTGTGGCTTCTCAGGGGTAATCATAAGCATAATAGCTGACCATGTTAAGGGCAACAATGCAGCCGAAAGCATAGCTTAAAATATTTCCCAATGAGAAAATAATTTACCTCTGAATGTTCTAGAAAACTGGTATAAATTTTAAAAAATATTTAGCCATATCACGAAAGTCTAGCAAATCAATAACTAATCTAACCTCGGTAGATTGTTGGCAGGCACAAGCCTCCCTTAAGTAGATGCCTCGTGATGTAGGAGCTGCCATTGAAATGCACCACAGTCAATGGCAGACTATTATATCATCATGCAAGAAAATAGGAATTACCATGCAAAAATTTATGGAAATGTGCAACGTCAATGGGCGCATAATAGTGAGGCACCATAAATTTTGTGCTTGTCAACAAAGAGTGAGGGAAATGAAAGCAGGAGTGGGCTTAACTTACTTGATTTACCAGACTGATTTATCTTTATTTGATACCAAACACATGGTACATCCTGGGTCTGCTTTAGATATTCATGTGCCCTGATAATCAATAAATAATCAAGATATTTCTAAAAAAATCTGTAGTAGGAACTAGGAAGAAGTGAAGGACTAGATCAAGAAATCTAACTTTTCAACTTGCATAAGCCCTTGTCCACTTGATAATTTATCTTCTGGCAAACTGCCTACAGGAACAGATGTATTTTCAAGAGCCTTCCTTACACTGTATGGACTCACAGGAATACCTTCAGCCTGAGAAAACAATAGATTTAAGAAGTTACACCGCAAAACATGGATTTGTACTAAGCATGTCAAAAAAGCCATAAACAAGACTACTAATACATAAGAGATGTACCTTCATTGCACTTATAAGCAATGCAATTCCCCCACATGCAGATGGAGATGCCATTGATGTTCCATTCATGAGCATGCGTCGTTGAAGAGTCCATGTAGGAACAGGGGCAACAGCTGCACCAGGAGCACTTATACAGACACCAAGATCTCCATCGGCGGTTGGTCCTCGGCTAGACCTGCATTTAAGCATAACCTGTGATAAAACCAGAAGAGCAACATAAAGGAAGCCGGGGGAGGGAACTCATGTTTAAATGCAAAACTAACATACCATGTGTACTCAAGACCTTCATTGGGGGCTTCAACTACACAGTGAGCACCAGCAGCCATTGTAGGAGAGACATATGCACCAACTCCTATAATGCTTGATGTGGTACCACCAGGTGCTCCGACAGTGCTCAATGCTGGCCCACTATTTCCAGCACTACTCACAAATATCAGACGGTGCTTGTTCACAACCTAGTTTTAACATTAATGAGAAGATTGCAGCATATTTGTGAGCATGAAAGATAAATGAGAAGAACATTAAGCAATTACCAGAGACACAATTACAAACTCAGAAATGATACCTCATTAACAAGGTCAACAAAGCGCCCATAGTCTGGTAGTAATGTAGGTTCTCCATAACTCATGTTGATTAGATCACATTTATGCTGCAGAAACATTGCATAAATAACATCATTATACTAATTTATACCATGCATTGGAATTTCCATGAACACTAGTAGCATAACAATAAACACCAAAACAAGACTTGGACGCAGTCCAAATGCTGATTATCGCAGAATGTTAACACAAATGATTGAATTTTAAAGCACCTCCACAGCAGCAATCAAAGCTCGAGTCAAACCAGTTCCCGTCTCCATTGAACCTAAGCGTGCATCTCCAATTTTACAAGATATTAACTGTGCTCCGGGTGCAACTCCATTCAACAGGGGCTCCTAAGAACAAACATATGTATCATAAGTATAATGTCTTACCACTGAGAAAAGTGCAGAAAATTGATAAACTTATACAATAGTACCTTCGGGTGGAAAGCAGATGTGATACCAGCAACATGAGTGCCATGGGGAGAGCAATCTGTTACAATACTTAAGATATTCCCTTCATCGTACACATTAACAACAAATGTGCAGGCATCTAATTTGCTAAACACACCATATTTCCGTTCTATCCTGTTAGAAATTTTATATAGAATTAATTTAAAAAAATCAGATCAATCCATGATCACAACACCAAGCATGAACAACTTTACAAACCAGAATTTAAAACACAGAAAAAAAAAAAAATTCAGACAAGAAACTGTTTTATTCAAAGCATCATTAGTGCTTAAAGTTGCAACATTGACAGTGTCATATACCAGCTTCATATAAACAAAAATAACTATATCAATGATAAACGCTCAAGTATATATCATTTTTTTGCCTCAGCATCAATATACTTCGATAAAACTGCCACTAGAAACCAAATCAAGCATACCTATAATTAGTTAGGGGCACAAAATCAGCAAGTTTTCCACAATCTGGGTCATCCTCAAGAGTCTGTGTATCAAGGGCAACCCTCCATACTTCTCCATCATGCCATACAACAGCATCTATGACAGGTCCTTTGTCATCATAGCTCTAGGAAATATAAAATTAATACCTTTAAGAGTTGAAGGGAAATATACAAAATTAAAAAATTAAATATTTGGCACTCACGTCAGCTTGCTTCTGTAGGTAATCAACTCTGCCTTGCAGGTCCTCCCGAACCCTTTTCAAGTTAACATCCTCAACTCTACTGTGTTTCTGGAAATTGTATTTTGGTAACATAAAAAATTACATATGGAGGAGCAGCGCAATGCGAGCATATTTAAAAAAATAAAAATAAAAAATAAAATAAAATAAAAAACAAAGCGCAGTGCAAGCATATTGACAAGAGACCACCTCTGCTAAGCATATATAGGAGTGAAACAGCTAGAATTACGAGCTTACTTAAAATTAGCAACACGTGGAGTAAATGAGTATTATGTGCTTTCAGTAACATAATATAGATGTGCATGCAAGAAATTAAGAAGCAGAATATTCAACAACCTGGTCAAATTCATGAAGACGTTTAACAGCCTTAGCAATTTCCTCTTGGCTTAATTCATCCCATTTTTTCTTTCTTTCTTTCTGTCAAGGAAAACATAAACGAAGAAGAGGAAAAATTAGTTCATTAACATCAGACGTGATGATAGAGGCTACAAACATAAATCAACCAATGGATCATAAAGTCAATGTTTACCTTCAACCGATAAGTCAATGTGCCTGTAAATAACTCATATACCAATGTATAACCCACATGCCATTCACCAGAAGGATTTTTCCATGAACAGTCAACCAACAGAGATGCCCCTGTATAAAACTTTGCGTTAAAGCCCAAGCATGGCATTTTTAAAACAGAGCTTAGTTCACAATTAGATAGTTCTTTTGTAATAAGCTAAAAAAGCGTCCACACTTGCAGAAGATCAATCAAAAGCAGAAGCTTAAAAAGAATGTGGAAATTCTTAACAATAATAAAGAGAAACACATATATGCATTAACACATAGTATATATATATATATTTATATATATATATATAAAGAAATTAACCTGAAGCGCCACGAATACAACCATTTTCATCGGCCTTCACCACCTTTGAAGTATCGACATCCCCACTCCCAGTGCTGAAAAAGAGAAAAGTGGTCAGATTAAATCTCAGGCTCAAATAATACCAATTAACGCTCAACTAGGTTAGAACTGTAGTTACCAATCAAGGACATCTAGGATTTTTGGCTTTCCATCTGATGTAACTTGTAATCCAGCAGCAGCTGGGTCCACACCCGAATCTGATTCACAGTTTCAGTTCAACATCTTAAGTTTCTCAACTCACAAACTCAATCAAATACTTCGTTCGTTCTGTTTTGTCAACTAAATCCTAAATTTAATTTACTAATTAAGCCTAGCACAACTCTTTTTTAACTTGTTAATTGCCTAGCAGAGCTAATTTTCACAATCACGTTGACTTGTACAATATTTCAAAAACTAAAACCAAACATATTTGAAAAACCAAAGAGAACACAACAGTTTCGAAGATTTATCTGTTCTTTAATTTTCTTTGTCGTTTTCTTTCCTTGCAAACATAAGAGAACTGATTAAGATACCGAATATAGCGATAACAACGCCACGGCCATCGAAGTTGGGATGAGCCTCGATGAATCGATCGGCGCCAATCTCTTTCTTAGGCATGAGGGAGGCCAAGAAGGTGGACTCGTTCAGCTTGAAACCAGGCAAAGAACCGTTACCATCACCACCACCACCAATTGCAGAGCAAGGCATTGCCCCAACCCTTCCACTTGTTTTACTATTACCAATCCACTCACTCCCTCTTGGTCTTGGTCTTGTTGCTCTGCTGAGCCTTTCCGGTCTAATTATGAGTGATAGTAATGGCGGATGCAGTGACTGTGGGAGTCGTGACAACGGTAAATACGGCAATTTGCACAAAACTAACGGGTTTTGCATCATTTTATTTTATTTATAAAAATTAAATGAAGGGCGATTTGGTAATTTAGACCAGGGTGGCGGCGGTAATGAGGTGGTGAACTGTGAAGAGATGCAGTGGTTTGGGGACAGCTGGTGGAAGCTTGGATGGGAGAGTTTGATTGAATGTGAAATGGGTGGCAATGTTATCGTTAGTCGCGAAATTACGTGTTTGTCCTTGCATGGATTACGAATGATGGGACAAGAGTCTTCCTTTTTATTATAGGAAAATACAAAACGAGCCTCAAAACGAATCTTTTCATTAAGAAATCAACTACGCTACAGTGTTGTGTGACTTGTGATCGTGTCGTCATGGGCTAAGGAGACAAAAACAAATAACAACAGTTCAAGCCCAATAAGAATCTTGGGCCGGATAGTGCTAAAGATTTAGGTTCAAGCCCACCACATCTTTATGTGACAAGAAGTTTTGCCACAACATTAACAATAGAAATTGAATGAATATGCATTAGGGAGAGATGATAAAACACAAATATATATTGGGACAATTACTTAAGGAGTTAAATTTCCGTATCCGCGGAAATTTTGATCAAATTTCGATTTCACTAGGGTTTAGACAAAAACTACGGAAATTGCTATTAAACAATGGAAAATTTAAATGAAATTTTAGCATATACTTATTTAATATATTATCTACTACATTTATAAAAAAATATTGAAGGAACCAAACCATATTTTAAGTTTCATATGATATAAGATGAATATAATGCGCACTGGAGGCAAATTCTATTAAATAAAATTAATATAATGAATAAATGACATTAGTATATTCTTTATTACTTTATAATCTATACACTAAACCCTATACACCATATAATTTATATTCTATATTCTCTAAAATAT
>QANT01004009.1:0-60803 GCA_003254885.1 Purshia tridentata | reverse complement strand
TAAAAAATAAAATATAAATCCACCTTTTCCAACCCAACGCCCACCCCGAGCCGCCACAAGAAAGGTCGCCGACGCCCTGCGACTTCTCTCTCCTCCCTTCTTCATTTCGCTCTCTTCCTTCTCCCATCTTTCTCTGTTTTTAAACCACAATTTCATATCACTTTACGTGGAAACTTATATTTATATAACAGTTATACATTGGATACTAAAAAATACAAATAAAAATTGAAAAAGAAAAAGAAGAACTATGTCCAATAAAGTGATGAAACGTAAAGTGGTATAAAAATATGAAAAAAATAGTATTATTATATTATTTGCTAAATTTTTTTGCTCAATAATCTGGTCATATAAAAATCATTGGTATTCTCACATCCCCAAATTTCTCACTTTACATTCGTAAAATTTTTAATTTATCTAATTTTTCAATACACACCCTCTCAATTCTAAAACTATTCTCACCCCTAATTCCAACCCCACCCCCACCGCATACAAGGTTGCCTGTGGCCCAACACGCGGGCCCTTTCACTTCCCTCTCTCCTTCCTTGTATCTCTCATTGTCTCTATTTGGGTCATGAATCCTTATCATTATATCAAAATATATTAATCTTAGGGATGGCAATGGGGCAAGGCGGGGTTGGGTTTGCCAACACCATCCCCGCCCCGTCGGGTATGCGAGGCCCTATATCTCTTTTTTAACTTTTTTTATTTATTAAAATAATACTAAATCAACACAAATATATAATATAATATAGATAAAATATACTAACATACACATATTACATTAAAATATCATTAAATTATATTATAACACTATTAAATTCAAAAGAATAATAAAAATTATAACATAAAATTGAAATGTAATTATAAAATTAATATTATATAATATACTTATTAAGTTAAATGGGTATGTGAGATGGGGCAGGGCCCGCGGGACTTGGTGGAGACGAAGATAATTACCATCTCTAATTATACTCATTAGAAAACAATATTCTTGATCCTGCATAATTTATTCACAATATTCCTTCCCCCTGGGCCTGGCACTATAAAATGGACTATGAATGACCCTCTTAAAATCTTATTGGATAAACTTTCATTGATTATCATGCATACCAAGATTACTTGATTGGTCAGATTAGAAAACCAAAAGATTACTTAATTGGTAAATTTTAACTTATAACTTCCCTAACAAGAAAAAGCAAGCAAACAAAAGTACTGCATTGTAAAGTTTGTGATTGGGAATGCTATTGATGTGGTAATGTGATGTCATTTACACTTTGTTTCAACTTATTTTCTCTTATATATATAATTTATTTCATTAAAAATAAAAAAATAATAAATTAGGTAAAATAAGAGCAACTCCAACAAACTTACTTATATTCTAACTAAATTTGTGCAAAAAAAAGTTAAAAATATATTTTAGCTAATTACTTTTAAAAATTTTCTCCAACAATGTTCTCTATTCTAGTTAACATGAATATTTATTATTTCTTAAAATTTAATATTATGATTGATGTGAAATAAATGGAGATGATTTGGCTATAATTATTTTCTCTTTTCTCTTACCCAAATTAACGGGATAATTTATTTGTAGAAAAATAATTTTGAAAACAAATAAGTTAATATAAGTTAACTATAACTGTCTATAAGACAAAAAGAGATGCTCTAAAGTCTACAGCTTTACCGATACTTAAAGTTAAAGTGTGAACTGTGACATTAATGTCTCGTAGTGACCTTGAAAATTGGTGTTTATTGGACACCTACTCGCAATAATTATCGTCGTGACCCATAAGATTGGAACAAAAAAAAAACAAACAAAAGAAACGGTGGCAAAGCAATAAAAAATGGAATAAGGGTGAGCTGAGAGCTTTCACAGAGAGATGGATAGGCTGAGCAGCAGGTGGACAGCCACAGCGGCAGGGATATGGATCCAGTGCGCCGGCGGCGCATCGTACACCTTCAGCATCTATTCGGCGTCGCTCAAGTCGAGCCAGGGCTACGACCAATCAACGCTCAACACGGTGTCCGTCTTCAAGGACATAGGAGCCAACGTTGGGGTCCTCTCGGGACTCCTCTACTCCGCCGTCGCACTAGATCGCCGCCGAGCCTGTGGGCCCTGGGTGGTGCACTTTTCAGGGGCTATCCTGTCTTTCGCGGGGTACTTCTTCCTATGGGCCGCCGTGGCCGGATTGATCGACACGCCGCCCGTGGCTGTTACATGCTTGTTCATGTTCTTGGCAACCCACTCTCAGCCTTTCTTCAACACGGCCGATGTGGTCACTGGGGTCCACAACTTCTCTGATTACAGTGGGACCATCGTTGGCATCAATAAGGTAGATACAATCATACGACTGATGGTAGTCTGTCGTTTTACGTACGTATCAACATCGTTTCGCTTATCTTATCACTTTCTTGATCCCACGTCGGAGAATTGTTTGACTTAAAAAACCAAAAAACTTATCACGGTCGCATTTAAAGTATAAGAAAAAGAAAATGCTATTGATATTATATTTTGGGAGAGTTGGAGTGGGTCCATCAATATAAATAGTTTCCACTTTCCAAAATAATTCTCTAGCTTTATTAAAAAAAAATGATATACAAAATGGTACCAAAACGGTACTTCTTGCAGATAGCCGTCACATACAGAAGCTCATCTTTCCCGAGCTCGAATTATACCTCCACTTTTGGTGGCTGGCTAATGAATATGAACTGAGATTCTAAGAACCATATATATGTTTTGTTGGACAGGGATTTATGGGTCTTAGTGGAGCAATACTAGTCCAAGTCTACGACACATTATTCCAAGGCAAGCCCAGCACTTTCCTTCTTATGCTGGCCTTCTTGCCTACTTGTGTGTCCATCTTGTTCATGCCTTTTGTGAAAATCTATGAATCTTATAGAGGAGGCCATGATAAGAAGTACCTGAATGGTTTCTCTGCCTTTGCTCTGCTCATTGCTACTTATCTCATGATCGTAATCATTTTGAAAAATATCTTCACTTTCTCACTATGGGCACGCTTTTTGACATTCATAGTGCTTGTTCTATTTTTGCTTGCCTCACCCCTTGGAATTGCAATCAAAGCCCAAAACATGGAGTCAAAGAGTTCTGTAGTGACATTTTCTATTGGCAGTGACACTTTATTAGAACAATTAGAGACTTCAGATCATGGCCAAATGTTGGAGCATCATGAAGATATGAACCTCTTGAGAGCCATGAGCTCTGTTGATTTCTGGTTGTTGTTTATTGCCATGATTTGTGGGATGGGTTCTGGGTTGGCCACCATAAACAACATGAGCCAATTAGGCCAATCTCTTGGTTACACAACAGTGGAGATAAACACCTTTGTTTCTTTATGGAGCATATGGAACTTTCTGGGTCGTTTTGGAGCTGGGTTTGTCTCAGATTATCTGCTGCATAACAGAGGATGGGCTAGGCCATTGTTGATGGCTGTCACTTTAGCAACCATGGCTGCTGGGCACGTAGTAATTTCAGCTGGGTTTTCTGGGAATTTGTATGTGGGTTCGATCCTGGTGGGCATTTGTTATGGGTCACAGTGGTCACTGATGCCCACAATCACTTCTGAAATATTTGGTATAAAACACATGGGTACTATTTTCAACACCATTGCCATAGCCAGTCCAGTTGGGTCTTATATTTTCTCTGTGAGAGTGATTGGGTACATGTATGATAAACAAGCCTCTGCAGGAGAAGGTGATGAGTCCTGCACTGGCACTCACTGCTTCATGTTGTCTTTTCTGATTATGGCATCTGTGGCTTTCTTTGGGTTTCTTGTTGCTCTGGCATTGTTCTTTCGGACTAAGAGGTTCTATCACTCCATTGTGGTAAAGAGATTGCGGCATTCTCAAATACAGTGAATGAAACATGAGAACTTTGTGTAGAGGCCAAAATGATCTCTTGGTCTTTTATTGTGAATTTTGTAATTTATTCAAGATGTTGTAGGTCTCCAATTGTTATGTACATATAAAGTGCTTTCAATTATTACAGAGTGTGCTTGAGATGGGTTTTACCTGAATTTCTCTCTGTTTAAGGTGGTTTTAGATTTCAATTACAAGGGTTTTGAAAATGTTTTTGCAGTTCTTTTGGATCTGTTGTATCAGTTTAATAACAATTTTTTTTATCTGAATTACAAACTAAAACATAACCTTATTTCTGTATCTCATAAGTCTTGTTACCCAGATTAGTGGTACTGAAATCTCATATTAAAGAGAACTCTTATGAATGATGAATTCATGATTGAATGTTTGTGAGGAGAAAGAAGTGTCATAAATTTATTGATATAAATTGATAAAACTCATTAATTCCATGTATTAGTCATTACCATTATTATCATACAGAAAATTTGCATAATGACAATAAGCATCATGGATGTGCTTAACTTCACCCTATTAGTGAATACTTCTTCCCAGTGAATGCTTGGAACTTTGGCTCTTCTGCTTTCTGAGAGGGCTCTTGCCTGCTGTCCTTTGGAGCAACTTTTGGGGCTTCCTTTGTAGGCTGGTTGACATTTGAACCAAAAACAAGCTTTCCTGCAGAATGTTTACGTGAAGCACAAGTTAATGACTTGAAACCCTTAGAAGTTCCAATTTCACTCTCGAGCTGATGTTGCTTGAGTATGGGAGACGAATCTGGTGCCACAGCCACTGATTGTGTCAAGGGTTTTCCATCCAATCGTCTTGCTGAGCCAGTAAATGGATTGAATTTCGCCTTCTTTTCAGCCGGTTCTGGTTCTTCTTCTTCATCTTGTAGTTTCCTTTTGAACAAAGTAGATGGTGCCGGTTTTTCGGGTTCCACATAATCAAGAGGAGGTGCAAAATCAACCTCACAGTCCGTCTCAATTATACTGACTGCAGAGGAGGGCTTTGTTTCAATTATGTCAATGTAGTACTTGCTATTGTTATAAGGAAGCATGATGGTGTCACCAGTGGTTAAACAAGAGTATCTCCTGAATGCAATCTCCATGGCAGCTCTGGGGTTTGAGATATCAAGAAAGGCCTTGGAGTGGGGCTGCAACTTCACATATGTTCCCTTTACAAGGCTCTTGTTCTTGACTTGAACAATGTCTCCCTCTTTTAGGAGCATGTTCTCCATCATCCATTGTGGTAAATAAACCAGGCCCTCGTCGGCAACAAATTCCAAGACCCCGCAATGAGTAACGCGTCCGGTGCTAGGGCTGTTAAGTTCGAACAACATAGGGTAGTCGATTGGTAGAGATGCAAGGCGATCGAGAGCTGAGGGAGGCATTAGAATTTTGTCACCATTTTCCAGATGTGGCTTGTAAATAAACGAGACGGGGTAACAACGATAACTCTGCTCAAAGGCCGCTGAACTGCCATAGCCAGAGGCTTCATGCTCAAAGGCTGAATTGCCATATTCAGAGTCTTCATGCTCAGAGGCTAAACTGCCATGGTCAGAGTCTTCATAAGCCATAGTCACTGGAACAAGTTTCTAGTATTGCCTAGACGATTACAGATTCTCTCTGTGTTTGTGATGGATGATTGAGGTACTGGGTTTCTTGCCGCCTAAGAAAAACTGCGTCTGAGGAGTGAATGATTTATCAGAGATGGTGGTTTCGAGCTTTTATAAGCCATACTAGTACTAGTGCTTCTGGGTTTCCCAGTATATAAAGGAGATTGTTTTTGTTTTATAAAGCTAGGAAACCCAATAGCGGTGGGAAATGAAAGTAATAAAAAATAATTTATTTGAGAAAATTATAAATTTTTTTCGATTTGAAAAAATTAATAATTCTACACTTATCACAATTATATATCACAATTCTATATGCATTAGTATCGAGGTACAGATAGTAATGCATCAAGTTACAAATTTATGTGCATTAAGGTATGAATGGTATTGCTTCAAGTTACAAATGACAATTAAATCAATAAAAGAGCTAGATTTTAATTCGAATATGGATTCATGATTTTATTCCGATTACAATCTGAATCTATCCGTTAACTTAACAAATAAACTATTTAAATTTAATCTGATTAGATACTAATTTTATCTTACTTAATATAATATTTTTATATTTTTTAATAGTGACTGAATGTTTGTAAAATAATTTAAGGTTTTTTACGCATTGAAAACTCATTTAAATGATTGTATTCCAAAGTTAAAAATAAAAAATAAACATACATATACAATAAAAGAATGGCACTAAACATAATATGAGTAAAATTTTAATATTCATATCTAGGAGGTCTCTAAATAAATTCGGATCTGAGTTGTAAAAAAAAAAAAATCGACCTAATTCAAATCATACTAGTTCAGATATGCATTGACATGTGAACCCCACTAATTCGAATATAGCCCAAATCTGATAATTCGATTATAAATGGATTTAAATCAATCCAATCCGAATTCAATCCGTTTACAATTCTAACGGAAATGTATTGTCATTCAAAAATGCAATATTTTCTCTTAATGTATGTCAACTCAATTGTATTATTTGTTAATATTTAGTCAAATTAATTTGTATTACTCATATCATTTGTTCATATATGTTTCTTGGCCATGAGTATAATTTGTTCATATTTGGTCAAATTAATTTTCATGGAAATCTAAATTAATTTTCATGGAAATCTAATTAAATTTTAATAAATAACACATTATAGAAGGCGAACCTAGTACATAACACGTGGACAGATGACAAAACACGATTGCTATTAACTGCCACCAGATCAAAACACCGATTAAAACACCAAAACGACATGGAAGTTCGACTTTCCCGGTAAAAAAAAACATGGAGGGTCGACTGAGACTGAGGCCGAGACCGCCACGGCTGCTCAACACGAAATGGGTGTCTACGGTGGCGAGCATATGGATACAGTGCACCAGCGGCTCCCTCTACACCTTCTCCGTCTACTCCCAGACCCTCAAGACCACACAGAGCTACGACCAGTCGATCCTCGACACCGTCTCTGTGTTCAAGGACTTCGGAGCCAACTGTGGCATTCTCTCCGGCCTTCTCTACTCCTGCTCTGCCAATTGGTCTGGGCCTTGGCTGGTCCTCCTGGCCGGGTCGGTCCAGTGCTTCTTGGGCTACTTTCTCATGTGGGCCGCCGTCGCCGGCCTTATTCACCGGCCTCCGGTGCCGGTGATGTGCCTTTTCATGTTCTTGGCGGCACATGCCCAGTCTTTCTTCAACACTGCTAATGTGGTCACTGGTGTCAGGAACTTCCCTTATTATAAAGGGACCATCGTTGGGATCGTGAAGGTACTTGCAATTTGATTTTTTTTTGGAAACTCTGTTTTTTTCCTGTGAAAATCTTCATTTTTCCCGTGAAAGATAATTATTCTTTTGATGAAGTGAATTGATGCGATTTAGCCCTTTTTCTGGGTCCAATCATATTACTCTACAAATTATACAAGGGGATTATTTGGGTTGAATTTGGTTGCTAATTCTAGGATATTTGGTGGATTCTCATTACCATCTTTGTTCTTTCTTCGAAAATAAGCTTACTTATTTTATCTGCTCTTATAATCTTATATACTAACAAGTAATAGAATTTATGAAGTGCTTGTTAGTGACATGGCTCATATGTAATAGCTGATATCCCAGCTTCAATATTTCTAATTGAAATGCTTGGACTTGATGTGGATGATAAGTTTATCTTTTTCATGTTAGGGATTTCTTGGTCTGAGTGGAGCAATATTAATTCAATTATATCAGACAGTTTTATACAACAAACCCACCTCATTTATTCTCATGCTGGCACTGCTTCCTACCATAAATGCTTTGTTGCTTATGGGGTTTGTGAGAATCCACAACAAGTGCGAAGGAAACGAGAAGAATCACCTAAATAGGTTCTCGTTGATTGCTCTTGTTGTTGCTGCTTATCTGATGGGCATTATAATACTAGAAAGCATCCTTACTTTGCGATTAGCCATACGTGTTACAAGTTTTGTTGCACTTGTACTGCTGCTTGCCTCACCTCTTTACATTGCAATTAGAGCACAAGAGACAGAGTCTTATAGGGTTTCACAAACTTTCTTAATCGAGGGCAACCTGTTAGATGAGTCCAACCCACAGGACACCGAGACTTTCTTACCTGGCAATCCTGATCGAGTGTTGGATGTTAATGATGAAAGGACTATGCAATCTGGAGTAAATCATAATCTATTGCAAGCCATGTGCACTATAGACTTCTGGCTTTTGTTTCTTGCCATGGCATGTGGAATGGGCTCAGGCCTTGCCACAGTGAATAACCTCAGCCAGATAGGAGGATCACTTGGTTACACAAGCTTTGAAACTAGTACTTTGGTTTCTCTGTGGAGCATCTGGAATTTCCTAGGCCGTTTTGGAGCGGGGTATGTATCAGATTATTTCCTGCACGTGAGAAGATGGGCAAGGCCATTGTTCATGGTCATCACTCTAGCATGCATGAGTGTTGGTCATGTGGTGATTGCTTCTGGTATGCCTGGTGCTCTTTATGCTGGATCTGTACTGGTGGGTGTCTGTTATGGTTCTCAATGGTCACTAATGCCCACAATCACTTCCGAGATATTTGGTGTGCTACATATGGGCACCATATTCAATGCCATTACCATAGCTGGTCCTGTGGGATCTTTTATCTTTTCTGTGATAGTGATTGGGTATATTTATGACAACGAAGCATCAGCAGCAGGGAATACATGCACTGGAACTCACTGCTTTATGTTATCATTTCTTATTATGGCATCTGCTACCCTTTTGGGGTCTCTCACTGCCTTAGGTTTATTCTTTCGGACAAAAAGTTTCTACAATCGCTTAATCCTCTGAAAAATGCTATAGTCTGTGAAGAATAAGTGAGGTTTTTGCAGCTCGGTGAGTTCAAAAGTAACTGGTGATCAACCACTGCCTCCTCTTTGTAAATTACTGTGTTTTTTCATCTGATAAATTGTATTTATCAGAATGGTCTGGTAGATTGTATTTATGATAATTAGAGTGCTTTGTATCTTTGCAGGATGTTGATGTACCATAAGGTCCAATTGTGAAATATAACATCGCGAATACTTTACGCATCTCAAGCTGCTTCGAGCTCAACCAGACGGCATCTTTTTTTCTGTTCATCATGTGTGCATGGTTGTACTTTTGGAAGTTTCTGATTCACTCATTTGCACGCAGTCTCCTAATAGAGCTCCTTGGCATACAATACAAGTCTGGCAGCCTGACTCTTGCTCTTGGTGATTATAAGAGAGGAAAGGCTGGAATGAATGCTGTAGAAACGCAGATAAAGTGCAGTTTCTCCTCCAAATTATCAGAGGTTGCGATTAATACTCAATTTGCTCTTGTTAATATAAAGATCAAACATGTTTGTCGACCAATCTAGTTGAACATTTTTTAATGAATTACAAGTACATAGTACATTTGTCAATGACAAATCCTGCTTGACCAATCTAGTTGTCGACCGTAGGGTACCAGCTTTGCTTCAATGCCGTTTACTACTTCAAAGAATTTCAGGATTTCCATTTATGATTTTATCGGATAAAATTGTGGACGAACGATAAAGAACACATGACATGTTGACGTGGTGCTAAGAACACATGACATGTTGACACTGTATTAAGAATCTATTCAAATTAGAAAATTTGTAAATTTTGCTTTTTAAATTATTTTAAAATTTTAAAATAATTAGTAAAAAAGTTATTAAAGGAGAGATGAATTTGAGCAAAGTTTTTCTCTTTTCTTTTATTTTTATCATTTTAATGTATTTGGGCTATACTGAGTTGGATAAGCCCATGCTTCTATCGCTCAGCTCTTACCTGAGGATGCAAGTGGGGTTTCCAGACCCAGAGCTGTTCATTTCTTTATTTATTTGGGCTTCGGGCCCAATAACACCAAAAAATAAAAAAGTTTTGTTTTTAATTTTTTAAAAATAAGCTCTCTTGAAAAATCCACATAAAGAAAGGTGCGGACGCGGGTTGGGTTGGCCCGTTTGGGGTTTCGTCAGTCGAGAGCAAGAGAGGAAAAGATTTTCTTCATCCACGTTTCGCTCTGCAATCAGATTTCCAAAAATCGAAACGACAACAACAACAACAAGAAGAAGAAGGAGGAATTTGAAGAGAGCGAGGTCAAAATGAAGACGACGAAGGGAGGCAAGGTGATGAACCCCACGGACGCTTACCGGAAGGAGCTCCGCAAGAAGGAATTGAAAAGGGTAACTACGACGCCGTTTTGATTCCTTTATCCCATGCTCAATTTGTATTTACGCTGTTCGTTTTTGTCATATATTCAATCGGTTTTTTACGATTTGGTACCCCATTGCTCCCTATTATTGTTCTAATTTATTGTTTGCCGAGAAAACCCAGGAAAATAGAAACAATTTAATTGAATCGAGGAAAAATTTTGCATTGAGTTTAGCGAATGTAGCTATATTAGGTTCGATAGAGTTAATAGGGTTTGTAAATTTTTGTTGCAATTCTGTTAAATTACTTCAAGCACTCCTTTATTTTTTTGGTTGCAGTGAAACCTAGTAATATACAGTGGTAGCTCATCCATAAAGTTTTGCTATACATGAAGTTTTGCTGCACATAAAGTTTTACTATATCTTTTAAAAAGTTTTGCTTAAAGCGGCCAAATAGTTGTCAATAGTCAATCATGCAAACCAATCTCAAATAACAGTTAAATGCGGTACGCCATTTTTCTCTTTATGTTGGGTTTTGGTGTCTGCAGCCCCATTTTGGGTTTGAAAGGAGGATGTAAGCATACTGAAGTGGGCATTGGTATACTGTAATGGAATTGATGGCATTAAGTTTGTCAAAGGCCAATGCTGTTATTTGACATTACCATCTAAGTAGCAACATGTAGTGAGTACACGTGGCCACACACACACTTGCTCTTAGCCAAAAGGCTGAGAAAGTTGTATAGGTGTGTACAAACACACATAGACATATTTGGAAACAAGATGTATGACCATGCTGAATTATCAATATTACCTCATGTTTTTTGTTTTCTTTTTTTCTAAATGATTTTGCTGTTATATGTTCATGCCCCATATTAGCCTTTAAAAATATTGAAAATATATTTGACCCGGGTTTAAGTACGTACGTGTTTCCTTGGATCATATGCTTTATGTGATTCCAACAAAAATTACTCCATTTATATTGTTTTCTTTTTTATGTTCTTGATGAGCTTATTGCATGGACTAAATCTTTATTCATACAATTCTGACTTTATGTTATCTATGGCTAACAGAATAAGAAAGAAAGAAAGAAGGTGAGGGAGGTGGGGATTTTGAAGAAGGATCCCGAGTCGCTGAAAGAGCAGATTGATAAGTTGAATTTGATGAGTAAGTCAAAATTACTTCAGGATTTCTGTTTAAAAATTTAGAAGTCCATTTTTATCTTAAACCAAGAGGTTCGTTAACAGAATGGTTATAATTAGTATTTATAAATACAGTTCAATAAGAATGAATCTGTTTCATTTACTCTATAGTGGATGTTGAACCTTCAAATGCTTTAAGTATCCGTATAGTTTAGAATGAATCTCTCTTAGAGGAAAATTCATTTGAATGCTGCTATTTGTCTAGATTTTATTTTACCATTTTGATTTTGATTTGCAGCCACACTATGCTGCTTTTCCTGTTCATATCCACTGATGTATTTCATTGATTGGAACAGAGGCTGATGGTGCTCTGGACAAAGCAAGAAAACACAAGAAGAGGCAGTTAGAGGATACACTCAACCTTGTTTTAAAGAAGAGAAAGGTAATTATCACATAAACATTTTTCTTCATCATACCCATTCTTCAATTAGAAATTCAACTCTCCACATTGTTGTATGACCTATGCTGTACTGTGATCTTTGATTGGAAATTTAGTAGTTCAGCGTCTTCTATGCTCACTTCATGTTAAAGCTATGTGCCTCTTTGTTATAATCATTTTCGTGCATGTGATGATCAGAGTCTTATTTACTCTTTTGGACAGGAATATGAAGAGAAAATGAAGGAAAAGGGTGAGGCCCCAGTTATGTTCAGGTGAAACTTCTTGTTTTCCCAATCTATTTATGTTATAGTGGTCAATTTTTTAAATACAGTTTATTTTTGTCTCGATTTATAAACTTTAGTTTGTTTCCTGCTCAGTCATTTGGGAACACCTAAAAGACGGACAACTGCAGAAGAAGAAGAGAGAGTGAAGCATCCGAAGCCTGAGGTAGGATATGCCTGGTTTGTGAATGCTACTTCAATTCTTTCTACTTATTATACCCATAAATTTCTTATTTTTTCACTGCAGGACTCCGTTTACTACCACCCAACATTGAATCCTACTGGGGCCCCACCACCTGGAAAGCCTCCAATGTTTAAATCATCTATAGGTCTGGTTGCACCCCCACTTCTCCCCTTGGATTTTGTGTCTTAATGTTTGTGATTTACTCTCTCTCTCTCAGTCTCTTCTGGAATTTGATTTGCAGGGCCCAGAATTCCCCTGTCTGCTGCTTCATCAAGTGGTGCTGCATCATCCTCAATAATGGAGTCAGAGGATGGTGCTTTGGCTGTACCTCTACCTGATTCTGGTAACAATGGCCCCGGCGATGGCTCCGTCTTACCTGAGTCTTTGCCTCTACCTCCTCCACCTCCCTTGCCGCCTAACCCTGGAGCTGCAAACCCAGGTATCTCATTGCCGCCGCCACCTTTGCCGCCACCTCCGCCTCCGCCTCCAGGACCCCTGCCTAATGAGCAGATTGCTAATCACCCTCTACTTTCCCCTCAACCTCTTCAACAGTCTGGACAGCCACCTCCACCTGGTATCAGTGGAAGCGAGAGGGAGAAAAATCAATCTACATTGTCTGATCAGCCAACCTCTAAGGACCCCATGCAGGTAAGCTGTCCCTTATTGTTCATTGTGTGATATCTTCCATTTTAAGGGGAATAAGAATTTTCAGAGCCGTGAAGTAGTGGCTAAAATATAAGTTTTGGAAAACTAATCGAAGGAACAAGTATATACTTGTCTGTTAAGCCCAAAGGAAGGGTGTATTGGTGGCCAGCCTATCTCAAACCCATAGACTTTTTAGTATTCTTTTTAAGTTTTTGCATATGTGATATTATTGTCTCCTTCTCTCTCCTGTAGGTGCCTACCATACTTCCTCCACCGCCTCCCCCTCCTGGTTTGCCTCCTAAGTCAGCAAGTAGTCAATCTGAAGGTGCAACCTCTGATGCTGAAACCAACAATACTTTAGTGACCAAGGATCTCACTAAAATGGTTCCGCCACCACCTCCTCCAAGACAACAGCCTCCGGGACCTGGACACACCCTGATTCCAAATTTACAGCCTGATGTATTACCCCCAGGTATCTCTCGTTTTCCCCCACCCCCACCCCCACCAGATATGCGGCCACCATTATCCACTCCTGGACTTCCCAGTCGACCAGCTCCCCCGGGAATGATGGTCCCACCACTGATACCCAGGCCACCATATGGACCTCCACCTGGACCTCCCCCAATGATGAGACCACCACTTCCACCTGGCCCCCCTCCTACTTTTCAAGAAGATGATCATGCGGCAAACCGAACGGCTGCCCATCAGAAACCTTCTTATGTTAAATCTGCAGCATCTACTGTTGTTAAGAGGCCTCTAGCTCAGCATACTCCAGAACTTACAGCCATGGTGAGTTGATTCTCTTCCTCTAGCTATAAGATGAATCACCAGTGTCCCAATGCTAGTTGTAGACTCTGCATTGTTGCATGTTACTATAAGTAATACTAAGCATTTTAATCTGTAAATTTTGTATCAAGATGTCAAGATGTACACCTTACTTTTTGAATCGGATTTGGGGCTTATCCGTTTATGACCTAAGCCTATTCTCTGGTTCTGGATTTAGGTTCCTGCATCTGTTCGGGTAAGGAGAGAGCTTGCTGCCCCAAAAGCAAAAGCAAAATCATCAATCCCAACTACAGCAGCAGTTACTTACCCAGCAACTACTTTTGTGAAACCCGAGTCAGGGAACTCCTCGTCAACCCCGAAGGCAGCGAGCATTGATGACTCTTATATGGCCTTCCTGGAGGACATGAAGGCCCTTGGTGCACTTCAAGGTTGAGAGATCTTGGTTGCTGGTTAGTGGGCATAAAGACAGGGCATGCCTGTAGCCAAAGGAAACAAATGCACAGGCTATTGAAGTGGAACTGGGGATTGAGCCAGGATATTTTTTTGGTTGCCATTACCTTAGTTTCCTAATTCATCGTTTTCATGGTGTAATTTTATATCATCTCAGATTTTGAGATAGGTGTGATGGGCCGTTCTTATTAGGAAGACCGAGTTAAAATTCGGGATGTACTATACTTGAAATGATTATTTATATAAATAATTTCGTACTGTTCTTTTTCTGCTGTTTTTAATTAGTCTCGATTGGCTTATGTTAATTCTTTGGGTGCCCCTTTGCATTTTTACTTATTTTTCCATCGACGATTCCGCATGTTCTTGTGAACTAACTATGAATTAGTTGCTTCACACCTCCATACCCCATGTTTTTCCTCAATAATGTTCAACACTTGATTGTTTGATCGGAGTGGATTTAAGAAGAGAGAACTGAAAATGAAAGGGATTGCTTAGAAGCTTAAAAAGCATATCCTGACTCTCTTCATTGACGAGCATTGTTTCCAGGAAAAGTCGGGTGGGTCTCTCCCTACCACGTAGAATGAACAGTCCAGTTATGTAACAAATGACATGTTTGTGCCACAGTGTTAGTACAGAGATGGATACGCACCCAAGTTTTCCTCTACATTTACAATGCAACTTTTGTCGTGGCAAAGCAGACAACCTTGTTTTGTCAAGCACACTGATTTTGGTGTTGCCTGCTTGAGATCCGCTATACTTTGATAAAATATGATTTCCTTAAGCAAAATCCAAGTGAACTTGACTTGATATTGAGACTGCTCATTTTATGTTTCAGGAATCCCATAAAACTAAATAAATCTAATAATTGAAACCTACAAAACACCTTAATCAGACTATCATATAGATTGAGAAAACGGAGCCAAGAACAAGAGAATGAACTGCTACTGATTTGGCCATTCATCTACTACTATCAATTAGATACAGTAGAAATTGTATTTTTCGGTTGTTTATGACCATTTTAGACTAAAAGTGAAAGCACTAGGCTTTTGTTTTCTTTTGAATACCAGATGAATATTGCTGTCTGCTTTCTATTCCTGTTCTCCCTATCATGCTTTCTGGATTGCATTTTCTCATTTCCACTGTGCACTAATTCAAGTTGGTCTCTCTGTCTCTGCCTCTGACTCTGTGTTTTCTTCATTTCATATTTGACCATATTCTTCGTTTCATATTTGACCCTTTTAACTTGTGTTTTGTATTTATTTGCTATCAATGAAAACAGGACCACCTGTTCAGCAAGACAGTCCTCTGCAGTTTTGTTCTTACAATGGAAGCGTCTGCTGTAACTCCACTGAAGATTTGCAGTTGCAGAAACAATTTCAAGCACTAAACGTCTCGGACCCAGCGTGCGCTTCTCTCTTGAAATCGACCATGTGTGCAGTAAGCCTCTTTGTGGAGCCATGATAAAGTTATTTTTACTATAAAAAAACTTTGATTTCTAAATTTTGGTCTTCAATAATTTGCAGATATGTGATCAGTTTTCTGCTGAGTTATTTGAAATTGACTCGGGGCCTAGAAGAGTTCCTGTTTTATGCAACACCACAGATTTGGTGAAATCACGTCAGTCCAAAGTTGGAGATTCCATTGACTTCTGCACGAAGTTGTGGGATTCATGTGGAAATGTGTCCTTATTGAGCTCTCCATTTGCTTCACCACTGCAAGGCAGAGTTGGGATGGCATTCCAGTCCTTTCCTTCCAAACTGGCTGATCAGTGGCACTCAAAGAAAGACTTTTGTGAAGCATTTGGTGGGTCAGAAGGTGCTGTGTGTTTCAATGGTAAACCAGTTTCATTTAGTCAAGAAGATAAAGCTAAACCTCCTTCTGGTCTGTGCCTTGAGAAAATTGGAAATGGGTCTTATCTCAATCTTGTCCCTCATCCTGATGGTTCCAACCGGGCATTCCTGTCGAACCAAGAAGGTAAGATATGGCTGGCAACTATTCCTGATGTGGGATCAAATGGGATTTTGGGACTCAATGAATCAGAACCCTTTCTGGATATTACTGATCAAGTGCTTTTGGATACTCAGTTTGGTCTAATGGGGATGTCATTTCATCCAAACTTTGCAAAAAATGGCCGGTTCTTTCTGTCCTTCAATTGTAATAAGCTGAAACATCCAGGTTGCTCAGGTAGATGTTCATGCAATACAGATGTGAATTGTGACCCTTCAAAGATTGCTGCTGATAGAGGGGTGCAGCCATGCCAATATCATAGTGTTATTGCCGAATTTACTGCCAATGGTACAGCACCAGAGCCTTCCTTGGTATAAATGCACAACTTAGTTTTCATTTAATGTTTCAGAAAATTATCATTACCTGAATGATTGCACTAATTTTCTCAAGAACTTTTTCTTCTCTGATTTTTTCTCTTAGGCAACAAGTTCCAACCCATCAGAAGTGAGAAGGATATTCACAATGGGACTTCCATTTAGGGGAGGTCATGCAGGTCAGATTCTTTTTGGACCTGCAGATGGTTATTTATATCTCATGATGGGAGATGGTTCACATCGAGATGACCCTTACAATTTTGCACAGAACAAGAAATCCTTGCTTGGGAAAATTCTGAGGCTTGACATAGATAACATACCAAGTAAGTCCTGGGAATTACAACTATAATTAATGGTTAATTATATTCATCTGCATTGTAATTGAGCTATTAGAAACAATGATGTTTATGTTGACACATAATCATGCATTTTGTGTGGAATAGGTGCAATGGAAATAAATGAGAAAGGTCTATGGGGAAACTATTCTATACCAAGAGATAATCCATATACTGATGTCAAGGAACTGGAGCCTGAGATATGGGCCTTGGGGTTTAGAAATCCTTGGCGCTGTAGTTTTGATTCAGAAAGGCCCTCCTACTTTTTTTGTGGAGACTGCGGGCAGGTTTGCATATCATGTTTTTCCTGAACTAAAGGGTAATGTTCTTTTACGAAACAGTTTGACAATATAAGCGGAATGTGAACCAGAGTCTGGATTCTAGACCATGCAGTTATGTTGTCATATTGTTTGATAAGTGAAATTTTCTTTAAATATCTGTCTTGCTTGTGATAGACTGTTGCAGACAATTTTATTTGACATTCTAAATCTTATTATGGTGTACTACACATTGCTTTTTGTAGGATCAATATGAAGAGGTAGACATAGTCATAAAGGGTGGGAACTACGGGTGGCGAGTTTATGAAGGTCCCATTCCTTTTCATCCAACAAACTCTCCAGGGGGAACTACCTCTGCCAGTTCCATAAACCCCATACTCCCCGTAATGGGTTATAGCCACTCTGATATAGATAAGAATGTAGGAGCTGCAGCATCTGCCTCTATTACAGGTGGCTATTTCTATAGGTCCATGACTGATCCATGCATGCATAAAAGGTTAGTTTGCTCCTATACAAATCTCACTACCAAATGTCAATGCAGTTTTACCATATAGGGTAATATTCTTTCCCTGATATGACATGTTATGTTATCAGATTTTCAATTTAGCATCACACATTTAAACAAGAACCCACTAAATTAACGGTTGAGATTGATAGTCTGACAACATAACATCTCAAATTGTTTGGAAAGAGAAGATATCATGCAATTTTACGGTCACTTTTATTCATTCCTGTGAACTACATTCCAGGTATCTGTACATGGATTTGTATGCTGATGCTGCATGGGCAGGCACTGAAAACCCTGAAAACAGTGGGAACTTCTCTACTGCCAAGATTTCACTCAGATGTGCTCATGATTCTCCAATTCAATGCAACAATGTGGCAGGAAGTTCTATTCCTGCTCTGGGATATATCTTCTCATTTGCCGAAGATAACAAGAAGGAAGTTTATGTATTAACAAGCACTGGTGTCTATAGGGTTGCAGGACCAAGCCGCTGCAATTTCACATGTGCCAAGGAACATTTAATCAATTTTGGGAGTCATGGACAACATTCTAATTCCTCCATGTCTAGAAAATTGATTAAGGGACACAAAGATGTTGATTTTCTTCTTCTTTTTTTCCTGCTTTGTACACTGGATTTTGTATCTTGTGAACTATAACTGATACTTATAACTGATATGGAACTGCTGTCTATATGAGTAGCTCAAAGGGAAAACAAACAGCAGTTGTAATTTCAAAGCCAGAAACTTTGCATTCTCTATTGCATGTCCTCAAGCTCCAGTTCAATTAACAAGAGTTGTGCTCTTTCAGTATTTGTAATAAACAATTCCATAAACCCACCAAGATAACAAAATAACTGGCTCCCAATTTTACTGTAATATATGACCCACATGGCATAGGTGATGTTGTTAGTTTAGAATGCATAAAATCACAAATAATACTAAAAGCACCAATAATTATTTCAAGTTTTAGTGACGAACTTATCGATGTGGCATGATATTCAGTTTTTTAAAAGTTGTAAATAAATGAGGTCCGACTGTCCGAGATAAATTCAGACATGAACAAATAACACACTGTCACGTCCGTTGAGATCTTGAAATGTTGAAATAATAACCGATGCTTTTCCTTCTCATTCCCCATCACGTCGGCCAAGGCTGCAGAAAAAGCCAGCCCAAGATTGCATAAAATCAAATCCAGCAAAAAGGCCAACAAAGTCCTACTAGCTTTTCTTTCAGCTTGGCCTACAAACAAGAGCTTAACTAACTAAAAAAGCAAATAGCCCAACAAACATTGAACTAAACATGACCTGCATTGGGGCCCTTTAGCTGGGTAGCCATGGGTGCAAAGCCCCCACTTGTGCAGAGTAACCTTCCACTTGTGAAGCAATATGACATTTCTAAGCTTCGAAAAAATGCCTTTTTTCACTTTAACTGGGGAATAGGAACACGTTACGTGAAAACTCAAAATGGTGATCAAAGAGTGTGAATGAGAAAGATATGTGGATTTTGTTGGTGTTGGTGGGTTTAAGCATCTATCAAGAAAGAATGCTTCACTCAACTTCTTTGCAACGCTTTAGTGTTAATTACCAAAAACAGGGCAAAAAGTAAACAAGAGATGTCAACTTTCCATGGGACCCGAATGACTTGGTAATTAATTTCCTCTTATTTTATATCCATTTTCTTTGTGGTAAATTTAATTAAATGCATTACCGATTTGTAACTTAATCTATTTTCAGAAAACAGTTTCAGGAAGCAATGAAGTTGAAGCATATCTAGACAGGAAGCTGCTGCCAGTCCTACTAAGCTTTCTGACCATTTTCTGCCCTCCATATTCAACAATTACAGGCTACTTTCTCACTTATTTAATGTGAATAGGCCTTGACCCTTGAGCCACTTATTTTTCTATTATTTATACCAAAAAGGATTGACAGACATTGGGGATGAGCATGTGATGATCCATATATTTTTCTAGAAGAGCTCTATACATAAATGTCACACATCATTTGTTTGTTTGTTTTTACTGTCATTGTCCATTGATGTCATCATAGTCGTTGAATGCCCTTATTAAGCTATTTTAGTACTTTTATTGCTAATCCCAAGTGGGTTTCAATCATATTTGAATATTATGATGCCTTTTCGGCTTGTCTTTTGGTGGTGTGTTTGACAGCCACAGTATTCTGTGTACCCACAAGGGCAAATCGGTAATCAATGTTGGCACAAGACACACTGAGATGGAGCCAACCAAGATCTATCCAAGTTGGTTTTCTAAGCAAACAAGTGGGTTTCTTCTGCTCAACCACCCCGAATAAAGAATTCACGAAAAGTCAAACCATATGTAAACTGTCAAGTTGATCATGGTGCCTCACTCTTTAATTCACTTTTAAGTTGTGGCGACCTTGAATACATGAAGTTGAGAAAATATTGTCAAAGACTTTTGAAAGAGAAAGGGAGAGGGACAGAAACAAAAACAAATTATTTCCTGAAGGTGTGAGATAGAGAGAGATTGAAGTGGAGAGAGAAATCATTGTGGCAGTTGAATTAAAAAGGCATTGATATGCATAAGATAAAGAGGGAGATAGATTTGAAATGATATCCCTTCTGGAAGCTGAATATTAAAAACTTTGATCCAGACAGAGAAATAATGGAGAGGCATATTAGTAGAAGATAGAGTGGTTGGAATTGGCGTTGATAGTTCAGTAAACAATCCTTTTGCATTTCTCAAGTCAAAGCAACTAGTTGGACTGTCTTGGAGGAGATCAACGGGAGAGATGTTGTAGAGGAACATCTGCTTTCTTCTCTCTCTTTTGGTGTATGATGCGTGGTGTTCTTGCCATTGGGCTTCTGCTTTGTCACTTGCTGTTGCTTTTTGATGCTTCATCTTCACACCCTTTATGCATTGATTCAAGTGGGTTTTGCTCTTCCACTTATTATTTGTTAATTTACTATTTGTTTATTTTATATACAGTTTGCTGCTTTATGTTTGATTATCTACTTCAGCTCCCAAAAGAACTGAATTCAAATGGTTTATTTGGTGCAGGGGTACCTCCTACTCTGAGGAACCCACTCAAATTTTGTCCTTACAATGAAACCTCATGCTGCAACTCCACAGAAGATTCACAGATACAGAAGCAATTCCAAGCAATGAACATCTCTGATACTGCCTGTGCTTCTCTTTTGAAATCAGTAGTTTGTGCGGTAAGGCTTTGTCTTTTCCTTATTAGTAGAGCATGATGTGTTCTGTTGATAGAAATATTAACATGGCTTTTTCTTTCTCTTATTGTAGCTCTACAATAATAATGAATTCTCTTAATGTTAAAATCTTAACCATCATACATAAAAAGCATCAATTCCTTATTTGTTTTCTGTCATGGTTTTTAGAGGTGCGATCCATTTGCGGCTGAGCTATTTACAGTTGACTCTGTGCCCCGGCCAGTTCCTGTACTCTGCAACTCCACTGTTTCAGCAAATTCATCCCAGATTTCTAGCCAAGCAGCAAATGATTTTTGCTCTGATATATGGGACACATGTCAAAATGTATCCATATTGAATTCCCCCTTTGCTCCTTCATTACAAGTCCAAACTAAAGTACCTGTCAAGTCCAATGTTAGTGAGCTGACTGAGTTATGGCAATCAAAAGCTGAGTTCTGCAATGCATTTGGGGGAGCATCTGGTGATGGATCAGTATGTTTTAATGGTGAACCTGTCACACTAAATAACTCAGGAACTCCTAGCCCCCCACATGGTTTGTGCCTTGAGAAAATTGGAAATGGATCTTACCTCAATATGGTTGCTCATCCTGATGGGTCCAACCGCGCATTCTTCTCCACTCAAGAGGGTAAGATTTGGTTGGCAACTATTCCTGAAGAGGGATCAGGAGGAGCAATGGAGCTTGATGAATCGAATCCCTTTGTGGATCTAACTGATGAAGTTCATTTTGATACTGAGTTTGGAATGATGGGCATGGCATTTCATCCCAACTTCGCGCATAATGGCCGGTTCTTTGCTTCATTCAACTGTGATAAGGTTAAGTGGCCAGGATGCACAGGAAGATGTTCATGCAATTCAGATGTCAATTGTGATCCTTCAAAGATAGGTTCTGATAATGGTGCTCAACCATGTCAGTACCAAACTGTTATAGCAGAATATACTGCTAATGGTACTGCATCCCAGCCTTCCTTGGTACACCTCTTTACACATCCATAATAATTTTTTGTTACTTTAACCCAATGAATCCTACTGAACTTGATATTGTTTACCAGGCAACAAGTGCTAAACCATCAGAAGTAAGAAGGATATTTACAATGGGCCTCCCTTTTACATCTCATCATGCAGGGCAGATACTCTTTGGACCAGAAGATGGGTATCTATACCTCATGATGGGAGATGGTGGGGGTACAGGTGATCCATACAACTTTGCTCAAAACAAGAAATCGTTGCTCGGAAAAATTATGAGGCTTGACGTCGATAACGTACTAAGTGAGTATCAGCACTAAATAATACGTTGTTTATAGTAGATTTCTTATTTCTGTTACTAAAACCAATCTGCTTCCTACTGCACATTTCCAAGGAAAATGAATAAGGCTTATTAATGATCAGTTTCACTTAAATTGGTTTTTGTAATGTATTTCCAGGTGCAGCAGAAATAGATAAACTTGTGTTGTGGGGAAACTACTCTATCCCTAAAGATAATCCATTCGCTGAAGATCCAGAATTGAGGCCAGAAATATGGGCTTTAGGATTAAGAAATCCTTGGCGCTGCAGCTTTGATTCAGAAAACCCTTCCTACTTTATATGTGCAGATGTTGGGCAGGTATGAGATGTATCTATCATATGCAAGTTTTCAGCAAGCAGTTCATGATTTTCATATTCAACCAATACAAGCCTGCAAGTCCCTAAAATTTCCTGCTTTCAATATCAACCACCTCGTAGGTGAAGTCCCTAAAACAAAGAAAAATATAAAGATTCTTCTTCTATATGACATCTATGTATCTTGTGGTGTTTAGTATCTGATTAATCTCATCAACATTCAAGAACACACCAAGAACCTTTGGGAGTACTACCTTTATTGAATTATGTCAGAGCTAAAACCTTTTGAGGAATTATTTTGCTTCATAGGAAACTGTTCAGAACCAAAGAATGACAACTCAAACTCTGTTAATAGTTCCTTGCTTGTTCTTTCATACCACAAATCCTAGTAATAGCTCTATTACATTCTGTGACACTTATTTGTTTATCCGATAGGATCTATATGAAGAGGTGGATGTTATTACCAAGGGTGGAAACTATGGCTGGAATTTTTACGAGGGCCCATATATTTTTACTCCTCCAAAGTCATCCGGTGGAAACACATCCATAAAACCCACCAACCCAATTTTTCCCATAATGGGGTACAACCATTCTGAAGTAAACAAGAAAGAAGGGTCAGCATCCATAACTGGTGGCTATATCTACCGGTCCATGACTGATCCGTGCATGTATGGAAGGTAACTAACTGATCAACCCTTCTTTCAGTCTCATGATCGAAGAAACCAGTCCTATTTCATTATCTATACAATGACATTGTTAATTAATACCATCTTTTCAATAGTACTATTGATCCTCATCAATTAGATTTCAATAATTTTCAGGTATGTGTATGGAGATTTGTATGCTGGTGCCATATGGGCAGCCACTGAAACCCCAGAAAACAGTGGCAACTTTACCTCAAGCAAAATTCCCTTCAGCTGTTCAAGTGACTCTCCTATACTCTGCAACTCTGTCCCAGGAAGCACTCTTCCAGCTCTGGGCTACCTTTTCTCATTCGGGGAGGACAACCGTAAGGACATCTTCGTTCTAGCCAGCACCGGTGTTTACAGAGTTGTTCGTCCTAGTCGTTGTAATTACACTTGCTCCAAGGAAAATGTGACTGCTGTTGCAACCCCAGGTCCTGGTTCACCTAATTCCCATGCCACCTGGTTAACTCACCCATCTAAAAACAAAGTGCTTCTAGTCTCTTCTCTGTTGTTACTTCTGCTCAGTTTTGTCTAGTACATTGCAGCATCTGATTTGGGTGTTTTGTGGCAGTGGCACTGAGACTATTGTACCATAAAACTCTTCTTTGTAATTATATGTTTTGTAACTGCTAAAGGGAGAGGGAGGTGATATATATCTCTATTTCTGATAAATGGTCTACTGATTAAACAAAAGGGACACAATAAACCCACATATCCTGAATTCAAACCCCTTAAACTTGCAGTTGGACTCAGAGATGACAAAGTGAGCCTCAAAGTTTCAAGAAATATGAAGCAAGATCATAGAAAGCTAGTTCATCAAAGTTTTATGATCAACATAAGAGAGTCCAGAAGAAAAGTGTAAAAACTTCTTATGGAATATAACAAAAGCAAGATTTCATGAATGATGCAATGTGTGAGTGGCTCCTGTGAAATTACCTTAGGCCTAGCTTCTTAAACGATTTCGCAGTGCATATATTTAATTCTGTCTAATAAATCCAAAATACTAAACCGTTGTGTACTATGAATAAAAGGAAGATTATAAAGAGAGGGTTGCGTTAATTTGGAATATAATCATTGAAGTATGACTTAATTATGATTGACATTGGAGTCAAGAAACAAGTGCACATAAAAAATGATTGCCAATCTATCCATTTATAGTTCTTTCATTTAGAATAAGGATTGTATAGTTTAAATAAGATGGTTCTTTTAATAATAGTATAAGCAGGTTAGAATAAAATTTATCAAACACAATATGCTAACAAGGAACACGCAGATTGAAAACCAAATTATCCAAAAAAAAGAAGAAGAAACTTTTCCTTTTTTTTTGGGTTGGAAAACCAGTTTAAAATAAAGGGTAATTTCCTAAAAAAGAATTTCTAGTTTTTTTAAATAAAAAGACTGGGCTTTGTTTAACTAGTTGTTTTTTTCATAAAAATGGAATGGTGCACTTAATTTCTTCAAACCGTGAGGGTTTTCAAGTAAATGATTATTCTATTTTAAGTATACAATCGAACCATCCGAACCGATCATGTTCAATCTTTTTAGTTTCATCATTGATATTTTTTAAGTTTGAAATAATACAAATTAAAAGGTTTCCACATTTGATCATCCATATGCATGTATGACTTTTATGATTCACACTCCAATAACTCATATATCATCAAATTACTTAAAAATATTGCTAGAGGGATTGATTATTATCTCAAACTTTCTATTACTAATTGATATGACACAAAATATAATAGTATTTACTTGTTACAAATAAAGAAGATTTTTAGAAAAAAAAAAATTATCACATCAGTTAAAATCTATATAATTGAGATAATTGTTATAGACTTATAGTCTTATGGGCTTATGGTTTTTCCTCATGAAGAAAATAGAAGAAAAGAGGAAAAAAACTTTTTTGTTAATTCCATTTTTCCCCTTCTTCCTTCCTATTTGCAGTCACATAAGCACAAATTAATATTAACATTATACATTTATATCTTTGATATTAAAATTTACGAAAATAATAAACCCTGCAAAATTAATATGATGTGTGAATAATGATTTAGAGCTTCGGTTTGGTACTCCTCCTTCGTCCATGCCCTTCTTCTCTGTTTCTCACTCTGAAAAACAAAAACAGAAACAACACAAACCCCTCAATGCGAAGCCATGCTGATTCTCTACATGTAACCCTACCGTGACTTCACCTAAACCCTCCTCTCGATCTCCCCCAAAACCATGTCTTTAGAATCTTTTCCTCCTCCGATCCCCCCTGCCCGATCCTCCCCTGAACCTCAACAACAGCAACAACCCCCTCAAAACGACGATAAAAACGACAATACGACATCAGCTCCAACCCCAACACCCCCCTTGTCCAGGAGCAACCGCCCCTCCCGCGCTTGCACTCTACGCGCCGCCGCCCGGCTCCAACAGTACCAGCAGCAGCAGGCGGCCGAGCCGCGCAAGCCCAAAGCCGCCGCCAGGAAGGAACAGCAGCAGCAGCAGAACGACGAGTCGTCTTCGCCGCAGCAATGCGGCAGCGCCAGCAAGATCATCACGCCGCTGGTGGAACCTCCCCCGCCCTCGCAGTTGCCACGCTGGACCCTCCGCTCTATGTGGGAATTGGCCTCCGTACTCAATTTCTTGCACGTGAGCTCTCAAAGCTTCGATTTTTGCTCTTAAAGCTTCGACCTTTTAGGGTTTTGTGGTTGGGTTCGTGGCGTTTTAGGGCTTATGCATTTTTAATTCCTTTCTGGGATTTTTCAGGTTTTTTGGCCGCTTTTGAATATCTCGGCCGAGTTCTCCGCCGAGGAGTTCGAGACGGCTTTGATTACCCCCAATGACACTTTGAGTGATATTCACATTCCCTTGTTGAAGGTTGGTACTTGGTGCTGAGTTTTAAGCTATTAAGTTTGTGTTTTTAGTTTAACTTGGTTGAAGCTTATTTTGAGAATTTGGCTTCATTTATATGAATGTGGGGTGTTTATCTTTGTGTTCATTCTTGCATTTGCTGGTTTTGCTCCTCCTTGAAGCTTAACTTTCCTAAAAGACTTAACATACATAAGCTTTGCTCTGTGGATTTTCTAACTTGAACAATAACCACAATTCACGGTCTGGAGAATTCTGGCCCAAAATGGACTTACAACTTGAGTTTGTTTGTCCTTGTAAACACCTACTAAAGCTCAAAGAAGTAGGACATAAGAGAAGATTTTGGAAGTCTTTAGTAGGCACTTGCAAGTTGCAACACATATTTGGTGTGAGTTGCAGTGGTTTGTTTCAGCTTACTGAAAGTGTCTCTATCTAGAAATTTTAATCTTATATGACCCTATGATTGCCCATGTTGTGATGTTAAGGTTTTGTCGTTCATGGTATGTCAAATGCAACTGCAACTGCAACTGGCTTTTTGCCATAAATTTCAATTTATTTCTTTTATAGGCAATTCCTCCTATTACGCGAATGGCACTTACGCGTGATACTTGGGTCACCGTTTTATGCAGAAAGTTGAGAGACTGGTGGCATTGGGTAACTATACTTATACAACTAGTTTTGGGCAATATTTTGGCCTTAGTCAATTCTTTTTTTTCCAGTGAAACAGCTGTGAAACTAATCTGGATTGGTATCTTTTTGCAGGTTGCAGATGGAGATCTACCCATTGTTGCTTCACATGGGTGAGCAATTATTTGTATTTGTTTACTCTAACATATGAATCTGTTTATGCTTATGACATGTAACATCATGTTAATTTGATAGGACGGAGGTTGAAGTATATAAAACACTTGATCCTGGGGTTCGTGTGGTCATCTTGAAAGCACTTTGCGATATTCGTGTTGAGGTATTATTATTATTATTATTATTGTCAATAAAGACCTTAATTTCTTCCAGCTGCTTGTTAAATATGTCCTACTTAACCTCAGTTTTCTGTGAAAGTTATTGTAGAATCCATTCATAGTTTGAATTATGCGTTTGGAAGCACAACTCGTAGTTTTCATTTTTTCCCCAGCATAACCAAGAACCTCCCTCCTTCAAAATTGGTTCTTAGTGTTTATCTGTTTTTATAGCTAGCAAATTTCTGTTTCTTATCAGAAAAGAGAAAAAGAGCTAGCAAATTGATTTGGTATCTCCTACTTGTTGAATGATTTTTCTATTCTTCTGTTACTTTACTAGAAGGATTAAATCTGAGTGATGTTTTGCAGCAAGAAGATATTCGAAACTATATTGACAACTCAATGAAGCATGGTGTTCAACTTTCAGCATTTCGTAAAGAACGTATTGGGGGTGATTCACAGGGAATCTCTTACTGGTAATATAATTAGTTTCTTAACCAAACTGGCTTAGTTAATTTCATAGTTTACCTTTATTTGGTTCTAACTATTTTCCGATATGGTATCAGATGTTCATCAAGTTATTTTCCCTTTTTTGCTAGAAATATTGTACAAGTTTTTAGTGGAAGGTTCTTTTGTAGAGTGAATTGCTGTGTTTGGGTTTTATCCACGGGATGCTTGTGGTTGCTGCAGGTATGAAGATGATCCAATAATTGGTTACCGGTTATACCGGGAGATAAGGAAGGTTGAGGTGAAGAAAGCAAAATCAAAAGGTTCCCAGGTCCTTTCTAGTGCAACGTACCAGTGGGAAACAGTTGCAACTAATTTTGATGAATTTCAAGATGTTTCTGTAAGTTACTTATATTGTCTGTCCATGTGAATGTGCTATAGTGTCCTGTATTAAAATTTCCTTGCAATAATTTTAAGGTTGAATGTTTTAGTGGTTTTCATATTTTAACTCTTTCTGGTATCTGGACATCCTGGGAAACCTGTAACCACTGAGAAAAATAATGTTGAGGGAAGAAGCATTATTATTTATCAGCTCCTATGTCATATATGTGGGAGAACTACTACAATAAAGTGCACATAAACTTTTGATTATTAGAATGTGTTATACTTATTGGAGAAGAAAGTTGAATTTAAGCTTTATTTCCAAAAAATCTTCATCTTGGAGAGTTTCAGCTGACAGGTGTAAGAAATGGATGTAGTAGAGAGTAGAGAGAGCCAATTGCTTTGATGCAAGGCCATGGAGCTTTGTATAGCAGAAAACTAGCTTTTTGAGGAGGGTCATGGTCAAAAGTCTTGAAAAATTTGAAATTACCAAAACTGGTTTGCTGCTTAACAAAGATGTAAATATACATAGGGCGTGACATTGTGACATTAAGAGCTATCAGGTTTATATTATTTTCTTTTTAACTTATATATCAGGTGGACATCTGTAAGAAGTGGTTGGTATCGAGTGGACACACACACACCACAAATGTCATACTCAAGTTTTTTATATCAAACCTTTTACATGAAAAATGTTTTGTTAACCCATTGTGATGAATCTGTTGCTGCTCCCCATTTTAAAAGCATCTGCTGTCACAGGAAAAACTTTTCTCGAGTAAAAATAGGACAGAGGCTTCTCTTGGCAAAAAGATGAAAGGAGACATGCTTGCAGAGATTGAGAAGGTTCACAAGGTATGCAATAGTGATGGATGACTGAAACCTTTTCGTTTTGTTGGGTTTATTTCTCTTGTATGTGCATGAAGGATATTTTATTATTTTGTTCAAATAGATCTCCTGAGATGACTACCATTTTGTTTGTTGTTTCTGTAGCAAGAATTTGATCTCATAAACTTTCATTTTTTCAATTGCTGCTTGCACAGAGGAAAGAGAGGTTGCTGAAGAAGCAACACAGACAAGCTCTCCTCCTTGATAATTTTTTGACTGTGGATGGACTTGGTCCGGGCCGCTCTCTTCGTGACAGAAAACCTGTAACCTACACTTTTGGTACGGGAAACAAACTTCTAACTGTTTGTTTTTGTTTTCCCAATTACAATTGTTCTGCTTAAAAGCACAACTGACTCTTTTAGTAGCCAAAATTTGAGAATTTAACCATTGAGAACTTGGGGTGTGGCTGAATCAGAGTATAATCAAACGGAAAGATTACCATGGATATATTTTGGTTGTTAGAAACCTGAAGAGTCTACTCTTTAGAGTTGTACTTTCAATGAAGTTTTTTCTACTGAATAATTAGATGCAGGTGATCTTAATGTGTGTGGCAGTTGATATACCTTTGCCATGCTCTTGTTGCGGCTTCGTCTTATATTGTGTGTTTTTATGGATTACTGGTGATGTATCAAGATCAGATGCTCAGATGAATGTATATTATTGAATCTCCTCCCAATGATATGAAATCCTAATTGACCTAAGAGTGTTTGCTCCCAAGTGGTCTAAGGTTCGACACACTCCCAAGGTACCCACCTAGCGTAAGCTAGAGTTTCCTGCTTCCCAAATGTTGTGGGTCAGGCAGAGGGCCCCAGTTTCAGGTTTGGGTGATTTCTGGGTATAAAATAAAAAATAAAAAACATGAAATCCTAATTGATTGCCTGAGCAATATCCCTTGGTTACTATCTGTTGCCTAATATAGATGGAAGGTTTTTGGAGATGTGTGTGTGTGTGTGGTGGGGGAACTGTTCCATGAATTTTTTAATCTGAGTTTTACCTGAATGATCTAGAGTTTAATCTTAATTCTGGGCTTTACCAGATGACCACATCAGAGCAGGATGTTTGTTTGTACTGTTATTGTTCCCATGTGATGATGGATATATGGAATATAATTTTTGCATTAAATAATTTTGCAGATGACTATGACCGGTCCATCAATGAAGCAATCAAGATAACCAAGTATGGAATTTGCCATCTGGATATACGCTTTCATCGTCCCTACCTCTCTTTCTCTCTCTTTCTCTCTCTTTCTCTTATAACTTTTCTTTTTCCCAATATAATGTACTTTTGACTTATTTATTATTCTTCTCTTGTGTCAGAAGGAAGCAGCCATCCCCGGAACCTTTACACAAACGAGAGGCAGTTGTGAAACCTGAAGCTTCTAGTAATGGTAAATGGAGTGGTACTTCAAATTCCTATGAGAATGTGGGATTTAGTGCTCCATCTCCTAAATCACCTGATTATGACGATGATGATGTTGACGAGGATAACAAATCTGAACCATTGGATCGAGGGTGAGCAAATTTATTTTTCTTCTTATAAGGTGTCTGGTTTCAGTATTCTTTGATGCCTTACATTTCTTTCATACTGTAACTTTTATTTATCACATGTAGCAATCGGCGAAGACAGAGACCCCAACGGTACTCTGCGAAAGAATTTGTTGAAGCAGTTTCAGATAATGAGGCAGACTTTGACAGTGATGACGATATAGTTGGTGAAGCTATATATGATGAGGAATACTTAAAAAAACGTAAGGAGAGAAGGAAATTTTCTAGTAGCTCAGAAGGAGATGAGGAATATCGCTGGGAGGAAGAAAATGCTGAAGAGGAGGAAGAGGAGGAACCAGAAGATTCCTTAAGTATCAGTGAGGATAGTGATGAGCCCCAAAAGTTTAAGAAATTGCCAGGCCGTACTAGGAGGGAAACTAAATTGAGGTCAGTTGATGAGCTCCAGTCAGGTCTAAGACGCAGTAAGAGGGCCACAAGAAATCGGATCGATTATCGACAATATGAGCTATCAGAGTCAGAAACAGAGCCTATGAAAACTGAGAAGTCAAATGCATTTCATGAACACTCAAATGAACACTCAGATGCACACTCAGATGCAACTGAGAGTGGGAACTATTCAATGGAGAATCCAGGTTCAGACGGTAATGATGATGACCAGGAAATGAAAGTTGGCCAGGCTGTTGAAAATTATCCTGAGGCAGTTGAGAAAGAGCAAAACCACCCGCCTGAAAAATCAAATAGCCCAGGGGAAGATGAAGTTGAAGGTGTACAGAAAAGACGATTCCTCGACCTAAATGAACTTGCCCCTGGTTCAGGTTTTGATGACGGTCCAAACACAATAATGAAAGATGATACGGATGATTTGTAACGTGAAGCTTCCCCCTCTACTAGACAGCAAGATGTGCGTTGCAAGGAAGCCGAACTGTACTATTGTAAAATTATAAATTTTGTGCCAAGCCCATGGGGAAAGTTGCGGTCAGAGGTCTCCAAGGCATAATTTAAGCAACAACCTTGGTGCATGATTTGCAACAGGGGAGCAACATGATGCGGAGAGTTATGTAGATTAGGTAGTCATTTTTTAGTATGTCAACATTCAAAGAAACCTACGACAGATGAATGGAGTTGTTGGGAGTTGTTTAGTTCATCCAATCAATGTTCAATAACCCTCAGCTAATATTGTAACTGAAAGATTTGGCTTTAGATGTTCAAAGTCAAAGCATTTGTAGTATTATCTCTCATGATCGTGAATCCCTCCCTGATGATGATCTGCCTCTGAGTTTGAGCATATTTGGGTTGGTTGGGTTGTAATGGAACCATCCTCCCTGAAAAAGGTAACTCTATTTTATCTTGTATTCAGATTGGCTTTCTCGTCTGCCTTTCCATGTACCAGCAATTTAGATTTATTTAGCTTTTTTCGGCAACCCAATTTACTACCAGCACTTCTGTCTTGTGTTCTTTTCTTTTCTCATGTTTGTTAAGTTAGTCCTGTTCTGGTAATGCCTTAAAACCTGTGCTGTATCTGCTGCTTTTCGCATACAGTTGGTCACTGGTTCAAAGCTAGTTTGCTACTTTTTGAATCTGTCTCATATAGTAACTTAGTCATAGCTGCATCTTTGACACAATTTCAAGTCAGATTCCTAGTGTTATTATGCTTGATCGCACTACTAGTAAAGTCTAGGGGTAGAGCCGTAGAGTGGGAATGGCTCCACTCTTAAATTATTGCTGATAATGGAGAACCACCTCTGTACATGTCTCATTGGAAGAATTGGCATCAAGGAGCAATACAAGCATTAATGGTGTGATTGCTTTGCTCCTTTGGTTCCTGGCTTCTTTCATTCTAAAAGGACCGGCATTGCCTGTGCCATGTGTGAAATAAACACAACTAGTGAATGGTTATATTTGATAGTTGAATTGGACCTGAAATTTTGTTGTCTGGTGGGTTACATTTAAATTGGCTTAGCAACATGACTCATGAAGCAATCTGTATATTGACATTATGATAACGGGTTTTTAACTCTTTCCTTTTTTATTACTAAAGTTTTAATGCATGTTTGGACGTGACAATGGGAACTTTTCCTGATCAGAAATTCAATTATTCTTTAATCAACTCTGTCACAATCTATCAGATTTTTGTTTAAGAAATAATTGATTATATGAGCAATTGATTTTATGTAATAATAAGGTAAGAAAAATTAATAATCAGGTATATCAGCGTGTTTAGCTTGACGTGTGGTGTTTTATGAGCTGCATATTTATTTTTTTATCTTTCATGTATCACGTATTCTCATACTGCACGCTTTCTCACACTGCATGATGAACCCCCTAAGCTATAACTCATGCTATAATGTCACACCTACCAACAAGAATAGAAGAAAAGTGAGTTTAGCGTAATGTCATTTGTACCCCAATACAGTGATATATGATTTGTGAGCTCGGATGTTTTTTGTTAACTTTTTGGAATTTGTGTACTTTAAAGTGAATTCATTTGGAAACACCAAGTCAGCTGAGTTCATTCTTCACAATACCTTTATTATTGTGTTCCTATGATGGTAAAAATAATAATAATCACAAGCACAGTGTTCCCACACGAGGAAACTTTCCATTTACATGTAAAGCTGTACTCATTAATATGTCCAGCTAATATAGAGAAAGACAAAAGCAGTCCAAACATTGGGAAAATTTTGTGATACAAATTCATGTGTCGTGTATTTTTAGACTACTAAGGGGTCGATTCAATTCTGGACTTCAGTAGACTTCATAGACTTGTGGAAATAAGCTTGTTAGACTGATTAATTCCCAAACGTACGTACTTGATGTCGTTGCTGCAATCGATAGATGCATAATATGGAGGGCTGGTTAGGAGGCTTACATATATTGGAGAATTAGGTTGTCATGTGCTTGAGGCTCAACGTACGTACACTTGCATGCAGCCTTAGTTGCTTGGGGACGATAGGAATATGTTGAATTGATAAAATTAAATTAAAATCATACACAATAATAATGCACAATAATAATGTTTAGATCCAACCAGATATGATAGGGAATGTTTAGATCCAATAATAATGACCAGCCTTAGTTCAGATATGATAGGGAATGTTTAGATCCAACCAGATATGAACTCCCAGACATACACAATAATAATGCTTATGTTTCCACAGATGGAGCACTAATTTACATTGTACTCGAAAGCTCATATACATCCAAAACATTAGACAGTACAAATGTCCTTAAACAGGCCATATGTCCTATCCTATTCTCTCTTGTATCGATACATATATGCACCCATTACCCCTACAACTAGAGCCATAACCATAATCACCTCAATAATTACAACTTCCACCACTCCATCATATAGTTTAAATATTTTTAGGTAACATATACATGGAAGCAATACAGAAACTGTTACATTAAGTACTGCTCCAATAAGTTGCATGAGAGTCCCACTAGCACTGTGCTAAGCAATAACAGTGTCCTCTATCAATAGTACTATGGAAATTAATGTCTCTGGTTTTCCAATGACTGGTCAATTTCTTCTCAATGGCAGTTGCAATGGGTGTGATTATTAGTGCATATTTAGCTAGTGGGATAACTAAAGTGGTGTATATAGCTATTTTTGAGCCAACTTTACTCGTAGGTAAGTTGATTGTGGGAATAGCCTGGTTAGGTTATCGGCTTCTTAATATAAAAACCAAATGCTACCAAATGCTTGAAAACCAACATCAGGAATCAGGATATGTCTTCATTGGTGTGTTTGTACTGTTCAAGCATTTGATCATTATTATTGCCATCAAAGAACAAGACGCAGACTTCTAAACATTATTTAAAAAATGGAACAAAAATTGAAAGTGCATATAGCTAGTTGATGGAAACAGTAAGAACCAGATAGGGTATTGAGCCCATTGAAGCTAGCAAGTCTTTACAAAGCTTGTTCCTTCTGCTAGCCTCCATCTCCATTTGTTCTGACACAAGTTAATATTCAAAATAGTACAATATATATTTGTGTCATCTAATTAGGAGGCTGACATATATGGGGAATTAGGTAATGCGCTTGAGGTTGAAGTAAGGTCTTCATATGTCAATGTCATTGCCATAAAATTCTCCTTAAAGTTGACCCTTGAAAATAGGTCCTTTTCTTTTTCTTAATTATTTTGTTTGAATTTTGACGTTGGATGGCTTTTTTGAAAGAATTATTTTTAATATGAATGTCATATAAATTAGAAAATAAAAATTAAAAAAATTAAAGTGAGATTTACTGTATGATCGTACAGACTGTACAGTAGAGCAGTAGAGTGGAGACAGCAGAACTGGAAGACTTTTATGAGGAAGTGGGGGACGGGCGTACGTGGCCACTGCATAAAGTCGCTTTCAATAAGGTCGAGTTGTTGAGTTGTGTTTGGTTTTGGGTTACTTTCTCCCAGCGAAAGTGTGAAACAAACAAACAAGTTACAAGACTACTCCAAAACGATCCAGCGTCAAGTCCACGTCACCCACGTGGTGTTTTGTCCTGTCACCTGTGCCAAATTCATCAACTGCACCACCATACATTTTCACAATGATTCTGGTTTCTGATCCAAGATGATTTCAACTTGTTTCATGTCCACGTTCTTACACATCTTTCTTGAAATTAATTAAACTAATTAATAAAACAAGAGGCCAAACCTTTCCACCTTTCCACCTTTACATTCATATGGATTGAACACAAGTTTTATATTTGGCATTATTGTGGAGTATAATTAATGTTTACCATCTCCGGACTTGATCTGAATCAACATTTGAATAAGAATTTATAAGATCAATGATTCATAAAATAAGAATTTATATGCACAATTGGTATTGATTATACATATTATATTTACCAGAATTTGAATCAGCATAGCACATTCAAACTAATCAAATAACAACATGACAAATTGTTTAGCATGATAAAAGTTTCATATAGGCATATATATAAATCTATAGCAACAAGAGTCAAAGCGTACTTGAGCACTTCTATCAACTCTTTTAATATATTGACCAATATGAAAAAGCAGGAAAATAATTTGGATAAACTCTGATTAGTATCTTGCATGAATAGATATCTTTTGCTGAACTTTTGTCCAAAAGAAGATGTAATTCTTTCTTAACATCATCAACTCAACCCCATTACCAGCCACTTGCCCTCATAAAATTCAAAATTCTTTACAAAAGTTGATACTCGATCTATGATGACATTAATGTCCCATTGCTAGCCAAATCACTCTGCAATAGTTCAACATTTTTGTTTTCTTGTGGCTGCTCAGCATCATCCTCCTTAGTTGTACCAATCTCTTTGATTTCTTCAGCTTTTTTCCTAGCTGTTTCCTCCTTAGCCTCTTCAAGAGCTTGAGTAAAGTTCAAAAGGCATTTCTCTGGATCATCTTTTGGTGACTTGGGCATTAGATTTTCAGCTACATCAGCAGGAGTCATTTGGGTCTCCCCCATCAACCTTTGAATTGTATCAAACATTTGATGAGTTTCAAGCCTCAAATAATTCTTTGCCAGCACTTTGAACCCTTCAAAACTGCAATAAGAAAGCTCAATATGCTTGTCCATTCTACCCCTCCTAATGAGTGCTGGGTCCAACTTCTCAACATAATTGGTAGTGAACACAACAAGCCTCTCACCCCCACAAGCAGACCAAAGCCCATCAATGAAATTCAAAAGCCCAGAAAGAGTGACCTTGCTGCTCCCACCACCCTCTTCGTTTGGTTCCTTAATCCTTTCCTTGTTGGACTTGTTTTCATCATCCAGAAATGTTTTCTCTGCCTTCTTCCTCTGACCTGTAAGATCGAGTGAGCAGTCAATATCCTCAATCACAATTATAGACTTACTTGTGGTCTCAATCAAAAGCTTCCTCAGCTCTGTATTGTCCTTCACAGCAGTGAGCTCAAGATCATATACATCATATCCCAGCAAATTAGCCATTGCAGCAATCATGGTTGATTTCCCAGTCCCTGGTGGCCCATAAAGCAAGTAACCCCTTTTCCAAGCCTTCCCAATTCTGGCATAAAAATCTTTGCTTTTGCTAAAAGTCACCAAATCTTCAATGATCCCTCTCTTCTTCTCAGGCTCCAATGCCATTGTTTCAAAAGTAGCTGGATGCTCAAACACAATGTGGCTCCACATGGTCTGCTTGTAACTAGGCCATTTGTAACCAGGACTGTTGGTGTAAAGCTTCCTCTGCCTATTTTTGACCCTTATTTCCTTGCCTTCCCTCACCACATGGTCCAAATAGGCCTCTGTGATTATCTCCCTGTACTTCTTGTGAAAGGTGAGCTTGTAAAACCTCTTCTCCTGGTCAGGATAGTAAGACATTGACATTGACCTTCCTGGTGACACAGATTTGGTCAAGACCCACCAAACTTTGGCACCTTGAAAATCATCAGTGACCCTCTCATACTCATCCATGCTCAAAACCAAGTTGCTACTGTCTTTGACCATCTCTGCCTTGAGCCTCTTGGCACTCTTTGAGGTGTTGGAGCTCAGATATGCCTCCACAGCAGCATAGGCCTCACTCCTCTTGAGCCTGTCACCAGTGAACTCATGGATGGAGATTTTGATGTAGGGGTAGAAATAGCCCATGATTCTGTGGGAGTATTTCTCAAGGAATCGACGAAGCTCGTAGGGGCAGTATTGACGAATGATTGCCCACACAAACATGAAGCTGGCTATGGTTGAGCCCATGGTTGCCCACATCTGGGTCATTGTTGGTGGCACCATTGTTGCTCGATCTGGTTCTTGAGCTACTGAGCCAGTTGGAGTTCTAATGGTTCTTTGGGTTTGTCTAGGACTCTCTAAGATAGCTAAAGGTGAGGCCTTTTGGTCTTTTTCATGGTCTTTTTCAGGGCTTTTGTGTGTTTGAATTTTGATTCAGAGAGTGTGAGTCTGTGTACTCTGTGCTACTCTTTGAAGAGGGTGGGCAGGCAGATAATGAGAGAGGAATGGAGTCGTTTATAAGCAAATGACAGAAAGCAAAATAAAATATGTAAACAAATTGGATTAGAAAAAGGACAACTTTACAGAGAGAGAGAGAGAGAGGGGATTAAATTAAAACTAATATTTAGGGATTAAAGTGATTGGTGGGACTACGTGGACTGTGTGACCAAAAACCACACAGAAGATGCATGGGATGGGAGGTGACTAATCCATAGCAAAAAGGTGGGTCAATTATTGGACACGTGTCACGCACATAAGACACCCAAATGAAGAAAGTGGGTCTGCGCATGGGATTAGAAATTTATTAAAAAAATATTTAGGTTTTTTCTTTGGTCAAAAAAAATTTAGGCAATTTGTTTATCAAACAAAATGACAATTTCAGGACGGATTGTGGGGTCTTCCTATTGTCTTCTTCTTTTGCTTCGCCTTGTGTTTTTCCTCTTTCCGGAAATCATCTTTCACTATTTTGATTTTATGTTTGTGTGTTTATATATAATAATATTCTTGTTAATGTAATACGACTTTTCATTCTTTTTCTACATACACAAAATTATGAAATGGTTAATATAGCATTAATATATGTACACCATAAATGTTCCTTTTCAATCTATATGGTACTTTATCCAATTTAGACTATACGTTCAAGTACAGTTCACCTAATTAATTGATAAAATAATATTAAATTATCACATTGGATAAGATATTATTCTCTAATACTTACAGGTATTCATTAATTCTTGTTTTCTAATAGCTTAAACTTTTTAATTAAATATTTAATATGGTATCAAATCTTACATCCTAATATTTTTGTGATAGTGGTGGGGTCCCCTAGTATAATTGTGGAGTTTATAATAGTAGAGCCTTTAGGTACTTTTTATATTTTATTATAGGGGAGGGAGAGAGTTCGAACTCGAATATGTAACGAAAAGCTTTTATCTTCAGCTAATTATGAATTAAATATTATTTGGTTAAAGAAAGCATAAGAGTATGAATACCCATAATGATCAATAGCCAGATTTTATTCTTATGAGGTTATGGAGAGTATTATTTCATAACAACAAAAATTGGTTCATTGTCTAATTAAGCTGTCACTATGAAGTGTAGCACCTATTTAGCAATAGTGATATTTCACCTTCAATGATTCAACAACTATTAAATATCGGGTTTGGTATCAAGATTGATCACTTTTGGTACATACTAATTAATTATGGTTAAATTTCTCTATTTTTCTTTCTTAAAAAAAATTTGTTTTTCAAACTCAAGTGTCTAGAGGAGAGATTTTATCATCGGCTAACTAGGACAATCACAACTCACTCACTAAACCCCTTTGTTTTATGCGTGTAAGTTGTTTAGACTCAAATTCTCCTCTCTTTTTTTTTTTCTTTTTTTCTTTTTTTCTCTTTATGAACTCTACATATTTGTTGGTTGATCACTGAATTCAACCCACACACATAAAACCATATACTATCATACAATGTATACACTCTGCCTGCAAATAAAAACGTTATTGTCCTTCTTCGCTTTAAGTTTGAATCACCCTCAAGCCCCAACCCTGGTCTTTATTAAGCCCTCACACGACTAACGTGGTTGCTTAACTTAGTTTCTATGGGGTGAAGAAGACAGACAAATAGTCTTTCTTTTGTTTGAAAAAAAAAAAAAAAAGCCAGACAAATGGGTAAGTCCAGTCAGAGACTCACAAAGCACGCCACTCACTAAGAAGTGTGGCATGCCGCATGCCATAGAAATTTGCCAACAAGTACATTGAGTTTGAGAGTGACTCGCAAGACAACAGAACTTGTCCATTCAATTTTTGAGTTCCATTTTAAACAGATTTCTCTGTTTACTTTTCATTCATGGAGACTAGCTAGAGGGTGCTCTTTCTTCTTTCCCTCCAAACTTGAAAAGTGAAATTATTGGATTGCCCATGCCTGTCTTTAAAACATAGTAATTTGTTCTTTGAATGATTGCTATAGATTTGTGGCACTGCTTCAGGTCATATTCAACTATCTTTTAGTTCTTTTACTCGATCTGACAGGAATATGAGATGCAGGGCACTGCTTTATGAGATGCATGGCGCACAAACATCCCACAGTCTCAAATTTATACAACATTACTAATTAATATCTCACCAAACTGAAAAGAAACTCAACTAACATCTAAAAAATGAAACTTTAATCTACGCATTGTCTCTCTTAATCAACTCAAAGACACAAACATCCCCCACTTTCAACTCATCAAATTTTACAAACTTGGACCGACCTTTAGATAGCTTGGTCTGGTTATATTGGTCCTGGACACAATTGATAGGCCACATAAAGCTTGACCCGCGTTGAAACTTGAAGCATGACGTACCCCCTCTTTCCCAGTTGGTCCATAAAGCTCTTTGGTGTAAGCTGCAAAAGTTAACTTAAAGGTAGATTATTGCATATATAGTTGCAAAAAAAAATGTAGATATGATTGACCAATAATGCATCTTCGTTTGTTTGCAAAATTAAATTAATATTAGGATGGTGGCAAACGTTATTTTTGTTACAAAAACCAGTCTGTTATATGCATCAAAATGTTGGGTTCATGTTCATACCAACAATCCCTTCTGCATATTAGGGTTGTAACTTGCAAGACAGATGTGAAGGAAGGATAGTTGTGATTTAATTTGCTCTGTAAAAGTATATGATTAATTCTTTTCACAAATATATGCATGTACAAATAGATGTTATAGCAGAAGTTGAGATGGCCCAGCAGGGTTGTCATAGAAAGCTTACCACATAACCTCCATGAACATAAGAGCGCTTCATAAGAACCCTGAGAACAGGGTTTTCAGATTTGAAAGCATTTGCTCTCTGAAGAGGTGTAGCTTCCCCAGTACTTGTAGTCGATGGAAGCATCGATGTTTTAGATTGAGATGCCTCAGATTCAAATGTTTCAGATTCAGATGATTCACATTCAAAAGTTTCATTTTCAGATTCATCAATAACTACACCTTTTATGGGACTAGTGGCTTGCCTTGTCCTAGTTCCATCAGCTGATGAGGCTTTTAATCTCTGGTTATCTATCTCAATTTCATCCATCTTGTTTTAATTCTTTCCAATCAAGTTTTTGTAGTTTAGATTTCTTTATAATCAAAGCCCTTGAGGGCGACGCGAAGGATCATATCTAAATTTCATCTACATTTAGCCTTTAGAGTGTAGGAGCAAAACACATTATAAAATTCGTAAGAGTTACACTCTCATGTTGTTAAAAGCTAGAGGAATGCTAGGTTTTTTCTTTTTTATGCCTTCTATTTGTGCCTTCTTTCTTCTCTTGTTCAATTTCCGCATTGTAGTCTCATCTAAATTTGAATAATTAAGTTACAAATCATTATTTGATACCAGTTTCGATGTGGTTAATATTGTAATTGTTGATAATTCATGTTAGTGCTTAGAAGATGGTCGTTTCATATAAATACTAGTTATTATTCATGGAGACTGGAGGGTGTTCTTTTCTTCTTTCCCTCCAAACTTGAAATAATTGGATTGCCACGTCTTTAAAACATAGTAATTTGTTCTTTGAACAAAATCACAAACTGGCCAAACAAAACAAAAAAAAAACGTGATAAAATCACAAAAATAGTCCAATGCTATAGATTTGTGGGGAGGAAAATTGCATGTTTGAAACCACACTACGATGGAGGGAAAGCCTATTCTATTTACATAGGAAAGAGAAAAGGAGAGTAGAAAGAATTCCTAATACCTTCATAAAATTAAAGATGAAGCATTAAACTGTTTTTTATGCTGCATGTATTATTGATATCAACTTTTAATGTAATAAAACTATCAGCTTCAAGCATTTCTAGGGCTGCAGAGATTCCTGACATCTGCCTCCTTGGCAAACCAGTTGGGTATTAACAGTGTCAGATGAGGATAGAGATCTTTGTAGGAATTCTTGATGGTCCCTTCAGCCACTCTAGTAGCAAGTGAAATATCTGCAATCAAAGGGACTTTATTATAGGCTTTTGAAAGAGAATGATTAAATAGGTCCACAGTTTTCTAACCTTTAAGAGACTTTTTGTCATTTGATAGTTGAGTTATGATGTAAATAACAGCAGCTGCAACTGAAATTGGGCTCCTCCTGCACAAGTGAGAGAGCATTACTACACAAATATAATTCAATTTCTAGTGAACACAGGACAAGCAACAACTAGATCTAACCTTATGACAAGCTCTTCAGATTTCTGCACTGTTTCTTGGGCAGCTCTGACTTCCTGATTCGTCATTCCAAGGTTCGAACAAAAACGTCTCTACATATACAAGATGGAAACTATGTTCTTGTGCAAATATATGTAATTCATGAATGAAAAAACAGTTCACTTAGAAAACTCACCATATAGTCTCCAGCATGAATAGCTCCCATTTCGTGACCCACCTCAACCTCCACGTGTTTCAAAATGAACTCCTTCGCCCGGCCAATTTCTTTCTTGGTAGCTCCACTGACCGCAGAGCATATCTCTGGTTCGAATCCACAAGTTCAGTAACTCTCATGCTCATAAAGAAAAAACAAAACTTATTCATCTTTACAAACAATAATGCCCTTCTACCTTTCACAGTGCGCGGCTTATTTTCTTGTCTGCACGCAATGTAGAGACAAGCAGCCACAATTGCATCTTGATTTCGTCCTCTGAGAGGTTTCTGATCTTCCACCTTTTTATATATTTCCTTGGCTCGATCCTAATAATCAGAATAACAAAACCATAAAGATCACCAGTCTAAAACAGAAGGTTCTTTTTTCAAATAAAAATAGAACCCAACCACTTTATATATATACATAATGATGACCAAGTATTGAATCTATGATACGGGTTTCAAAATGAGCTCCTCAGACATTCACAAAGAGGGGACATGTCACTAAAACATGATAATGGCAAACATCACATAGACAACATTGATCACATTTGAAATATTTATCAATTCCAACTGAAATCTCCAATATGAAATTTTTCAGCACACAGCATTAAAATAACGACATCATGCAATTAACCATTAAAATAATCCTTTGACTTGATTGAAAATTTTATTGATTCAATTGCAACCCATCAACTAGCCTCAACTCAACCAATCAAACACTGAAAGAACATCCCACCACCCCACTACTTTCCAACACATACAGTCACACTCACACATAATGGAAAACAAATCGATTACATTACCAAAACATAATGGAAATGAGTCATAGTAACTTAGTAAGCAACTGAGATACCTTTATGGTTGTAACAAGTGCCAACCTGTAACACCAATAATTCAGTTAAGTTAGCAATTGACACTTTTCATGATCAAATACAAATTTCCCAAATAAAAAATCTCTTCTTTTTTTTATCGAAACCAAAATACCAACTTTCAATAATAAAAATATTTTCTTTAGTTCTACCCTGTCATTTTCCTCCACTTTCCGAGTAACCAAACAGAGAAAAACACAAATTCAGTAAAGCCAGAGAGCAAACCTATCGGCCATAGCCGCAATAGCACTGAAGACGTCGTGAAGGTGACGGTCCGGTTTCGAAGAGCGGTTCTGCCACCGCCCTATCGAGGTGGGCAAGGCATCGAAGGAGGCGCCATTGGGCCTGGCGATGACGGTCGAAAGCCCAGCGTCGGATAAAAGCGGGTTAACGGGCCCGCTGACCCGGGTCGGGTCGTTGTCGTTGGCCTCGTTGGCGAAGGAGCGCCACTCGGAGGTCTCGTCGATGGAATGGGCTTCGAGGACGAGCCCACACTCGGAGCATATGGTGTCGCCGGCCGAGTGATCGAACACGACCTCCGTCAGTCTATTACAGTCTCGGCAAAACGTGTCCGACATCTTCGTCCGGTATCCTATTATTATTTTTGGTTTGTTTAGTGTTTTTTTTTTTTTGGGGGTTTTGTCTCTATCTGTGTCCGACAGTTTCGATTTTGGTTTGGAGGTTTACAGTGCCACTCTCACTGTAGATTTTTTTGTGAATGGCAAAGGAGTGGTTTGTATGCTTTAGGAGTGAGAGTGAGGGTGAAATGATAATTTCGCACCGGCTTTGTGTTGCAAGTTATCCACCAATTTAATGTGACGATTGCGAGTCAATGACTGTTGGCTGTTGGGTTTTAATAGGGCTTCAAATGGGAATTTGTTGGTAGGTTCAATGAACAAATTAATTACAGAATTTGGGATCCAATTCGAAAGATTTATAAATGTTACCCCATCCCACTTTTGCCACTTAGCATAAGGTCATAGTTGACTGTCTTGTGTGGTGTAAAGCTCCACTGATGACTCGATGAAATACATATTTTATATTCACGACAAAAATTTAACTCTCGTCTTTTTTTTTTTTAAATAACAAAATAAAATATTTATGAGCTACTAATATCCCTTCTTTTGAAATTGAAAAAGACCGTAACGGGTATACTAAGTTAAGACATGCTCTGTAATGGAGAAGAAACCTGCCAATTTTATTAATTGTCCATTTATAGAACGATCATTAAGACAATTCGAGGCAAGAGCAAAACGTTCATTTCTAAACATAAGAAAGTGAAAAGGAAACCAAATATTAAGAGGAATCGAGTAAAGCTCTAACATATCATTTAGGTGACTCTCGTTAATTGTATTAATATATAGTTAAATGTGCCATTGCAGACGCTTAGATAGACGAACACTAACTATAGTTTTGGGTTCCCCTTATATACATGAATGGCATACTTGAAATCTAGAGGAGATGGTCAAGAATGCACAACTACAAAGCCCATCAGAAACAATTACTGTTCCATGGATATTAACATTGATAGAGTGGGTTACAGATGGTTGCAATTTTTCGCAAGTGTAAATGTGAGAAAAGAATAATTATATAAAAGAAGTTGGGTAAAAAGTAGTATACAAAATAATTGGGTTCAAGTAATTAATAAAAAAAAAAACAATAACATACAATGATACAACTATAAAGATCAAGTATTCAAATGATGTTGTGAGGTTTGAGTTAGATGGCATTTGATTTAACAGTAATGTTTATGATAGAATAGAAGAGAAAAATATATATATTTACAAGTTACGACACATGCTTAGCACATTGGAATTCTACAACTCATATTGAATTTTCTTTTTTCTTTTTTCTTTTTTCAAAAGTTTGCAGGGGCTATGGCCCCTCTTAATCCCTCTATGTTGCCGCCCCTGATGATGCTAAGACTGACTGCAAAACTTCCATGTTGTTTTCCTTCCTAGATTTCTGGAGATGATAGATACCAGAATTACTGCTATCTCATGCTGCAGCACTGGGGCCTTCCCTGCACCCGCAATTTGTCCCACATGCAGATCATCTGCCTTGGAGACTGGTAATGGGCTGTGTAATAATCTTCTATGCACCCAAACTGGCAGAACTTCAAGCTGTGCATGTACTCTACTGGTTTTGAGCTGTTGAATTTCTCAACCCACATTCCCATACTTACATCTTCCATCTTAAACAACTGCACAAACCTCAAATTGCTTATAATCAACTTAAGCATGACATAGAGAGAGACAGACAGACAGAAAGAGCTTGCCAATGTTACTTACCCTTAATTTACGGCTCTCAAACTCAGATACGATGAATTTTGCAATGTCAGATGATAAAATGTAACCTGGTCCATTTGCATAAGGTGGATAATCTTCTTCTGGCCACTCCTGAAAGCAGAAAACAGATAACAAATGGCAAGGGAATATTAATACCAAAAGTTCATCACATATAAGCCCAAAAAATGGAAGAATCTAAAACAGAATACAACATGAAAGTTTAACAAGCATTCAAGCAAATAAAAATAGTATAAATCTGACTTATGTGTACCATGATTAACATTCTTCCATCCACAGGCTAAAACCAAATATATTTATCGCTATTTTTAAATCCTTCCATCCCAAGGCGAAAAATTCATAACCTATCCTACTAAGTTCCACCTAAGCCAACTATTTACAGGCAGTGCAAGCAGAAGAAATGAGAAAGTGAAATAAGAACAAGTGGGAATGACTGCAAGAGGAAGAGTGGTGGGTTTGCAACTATGGACTTCACAGTACAAGACTAAGAATGTCGTGAATGAACATAAAAAGCCACCTAATGGAAATAAAAAGAAATGAAAGGGGAAAAGCTATTAAATGTTATAAAAGGTATCAGAAACAATTTTTGGTTCTTTCATACCTCATATGTCACAGCCCATTTACCATAGCGTAGAGGCTTATGGTAGTAATTTATGTTCCCCACATACAAGCTCCTTCCCTTCGGTACTTTATTTGCTTCATTTATAACGGCATCCACTCTGACAAATGTGTCATCATCACACTTCATAATGTACTTAGCAGACATTGTGCGAACCTGAAACAGAAGCAACACCATTATATAAAATTAATCCCAGAAGAATAATTATCAATATCAGATAAGATCTTCATTTGTCTATTTACTCCAAACTCACCCCATATTCACAGATGGCAACAGTTTTCAAGACGACCAAGTCATAGTTATCCATGTAAGGCACTATAACAATGTCTCCAAAAAACTCTGCTTCTTTCTTTAGCTCAACATTCACTTCCTTTTTAGCATGCTGTCCAAGAATCAATGGAAAAGATTGAGAATCTCCTACTTAAAATTTGCACATCAACCAAGCACAAAATATTTAAGTTCCATTATTGCCATTCCTTACCAGTGCTACAAAGAAACGAGCTACCACTTTTGATGATTTGATAAGGCTGTGCTGCATCCAAGACTTCCTTACAGCCATCCTCTCAGCAAAATGGTTGCCTGCCGAAAGGATACCAATGAAGAGTTCAACATCCCCATCAGGAAGAGGTGGGGCACACCATCTGGTTGACATCTCAAGATGCTTCTGTGGAGCAAAATTAGGATGGGATGTGGGTAAAGAAGCAGCAAATACAGAGTGCAGATCAATATCCCCACTCACGGACAGTCCCGTGGCATCCTCGAGAGCAAAGCCCTGTCAACGTTACAAAAAGCTCTTAACAAAACATCCTTATTCATCATGGGGTCAAGAGGTAGCAAAATATTACTCACATTATGATAAGGAAAAGAGGTGACATGTCTCCCATCAACATTAACATGATAACCCTCCAAGCCAGCGGTGAGAGTTAAAACAAACAGTTTGCCCTCTGCAAATGGGTATGGCCAGTCAACGGGAACCTTTTTGGTTCGCCCTACTAACCTGCTCAACCACCATGTTGCTTTGGACTCCACTGAGCCACTGTCATCATCACGAATCCATTTCTCACACTTCACCTGACCATCAACTAAAACCAGTCGAAATAATTACACAATTTGGTGATGGCACAGTAAAGTTGAACGAACTCAGGGAATAATGAGCAAATAGTCCAAATCAACAAATCCTTATTTTAGTAAAATTTTCAAAAGTTTTGGAATATGGATTATACATAAGGCAAGAATTGTAACAATAGAAACAAGAATAAGAAGGCAACAACCCCCCAAAAAACCGTTCGAGTTAGGAAAAAGAAAAATCTGATAATTGTTACCCTACATGTTGAACATCAAGCAGAGATACCACACTCTAACGCGACATTGGTTTTATTTCCTTTGCAGTAGTCACATGCTCCAATTCTAATGGATACTAAAAACTCAAACAAAATGTACTAAACCCACTTCCTTTTCTTCAATCAAACATTCAAAGATTATACAAATAGAATGCTCTGGTTCTAAGGCAATCAAGCAAACCAATCAAAATCAATACAAACCAATATAATCTATAATAATCACTTACCAGTTTCTTCATCAGCCTTAGATTTCCACCCCTCGCAGCGGTGCGCCGATCCCCACTGCATCCTATAACAAGTGTTTTGCTCAATTACAGGCTTTCCACTCCAATCACCCTTCAACCTTGGATTGAAATGCAGAAGCCTAGGTGGGTCCTCACCCTCCACAGTCTTCAACCCCAGCAACTCCACCATAAACTGAGAAACCATCACCGGCTCGTCCTCCCTCACCAGCGCTATCTTGGGCTCAAACTCCTCATGCGCCGCCCTTGGCTTCCCCACCAACGTTATGTACGAGCCCAAACTCAGCCCACATGGCACCACCAAGACCCTCTTCTGGGCCACAAATTCCGACCCGGATAACGAAACCGAATGCTGACACGTCTCTGATCGGTTCTCAACCTTTTCGGCCACAATTTGAACCTTCCCAGACTGCAACTCTTCCCAGAACTTCTTGCCCACTGCCCAAGCAACCTTGGCCGACTTGTAAAGCTCGGAATCGAATGTATTAGGGTCGAATACTAAACCCGATACGATTTTATCTCTGACCCGACTCTGAGTCGGTTGGTACGAGTTCTGAGAAACTTGTTCAAGTGGACGATTTGGGGCTTCTTTTTCTTCTACGTATTCTTTGCTATGGAGCCTATTGGGTCGGGCCAATGGGTCTTGAGAGATGATACTGAACCCAGTTCTGAACACAAAGGGAATCTCTACAGTGACTAAGAGCAGATACAGAAGTCCAATAGCGGCCAGAATCTGAATCGATCTTTGCCTATTTAGGGAGAAGAAGGTGCCGAATCTGTCCAATTTGGCCCTCCTCATCCCCAATTGTATGAAAACTAATCCCTAAAATTACCAGCAACAAACTGTTTCTCAGTATCAAACCCAATAAAAAAATGAAATTTGAATTTGGGTTTTGCAGGAAAATGAGTGTTTGATTGAAATTCAAGATGAAGTCAGAAAAGAAGGGTCAGTCAGCAACTTGCAAAGCAGACGCGTAAAGAAAGGGTTTAAAGAAGAAGGAGGTATTTGGGTTGGGTGAATTCGATTTCCAGGTCGGTGAGGTTAGCTTTTTCCTGGAAGATCACCAAGAATGTTTTCTTTTTCCTTCTTTCTTTTTCTGGTTCAGAAAATTGGAACTTGAAGGGTGGTACTGGGTTTAAAGACGGAAGTGGAATTGAAATTTGAAGGTGGTTTTCATGGAAAAAACTACTAAATAATTGAATGTGTGTGGGGTTGGGATCTTGGAATCACACCACTACTTGCCACTTCAACAGTGTACGAGAGACGAAACTTTAAAGCAAACAGTGACTATGGCCCATGGGTAATAATCTGGTGTGAACTAGTAATGTCTATAAAAATAAAAATAAAAAGAGAACAAATTATTTTTATGAAGAATAACAAATTTGTAGGACCAACTAGCTTCCCAAACGTTAGAAGAGGTCCAAAATGTTGGAACAAGTCCAAACCTAAATAAAAAGAAAAACAATTTGTAGGAAAAAATATTTATCATGTGGAATTATCTCTACTTATAAAGCCTTAATTGAGTGTTTAGTATATTCTTAAACCATCTCAAAGAAAATACATTATCTTATTTAATATTTGTTTCTCATATAAAAATTAAATTTTATTTGTAATTTAATCCGAACTCATTATTCTACTTTACACACTACTTTAAAGAATTATTCTCACGTAATATATTTAAAGAATTATTCTCACTTAATATATTTAATAACATTATATGTCATATAGACAAAATTTAGATATGTTTGAGTTGTTTTCGATGTTTACTCTTATTGGATGTTTTTTATATTGTAATCGTTTATGTTACTATTGAATGAAGGGTTACATTTATTATGCAACTCATCTTTATCACAAAGAGAATTAAGCCACTTTTCACTATTTTCTTATATTCTTTATTCATGCACATCATTCTTTGCATCGTGTGTAATAATATTTATAGTATGCTATTTTTAGACCCTACATAAGTGTTGATGATATAATCAGTTATTAATTTATCGTATATATTGAGGTCCGTGACTCCGTGAGGCTAAAAATAAAAATGTTGTAAATATTCCGAAGTGAGAATTATCGCCTCTAAAAAAAATAAAAAATAAAAAATGAAAAGCTAGGAGACACGTGGAAGAAGAGTAAAAGAGGAGTTGGGAAGGTGCAGCCATGCATAGCAAGTATCAAAGTTTGTATGTAGTCAAGCGCGTGGAGGTTACCTTGTCTTACGTTCTAACGACTACACGTCGGATCTTCGTTGAAAAGTTCGCCTTCTCACTCCGAGTCACTGTGAAAACTGAAAACAGGAAAACTTTTATTTTTATTTAGATATTAGGTGGCATTTGCCAGTTGCCAGGTGTTTCACTGCCATTCTACTCTTCATCCCAATGTTTTTCTCTTCTTCTTTTTTTTTTTCTTTTTCGATTTAAGAATTAAGAGTTAATATTCTATTGGAAAATTCTAAACATTAAAATATTCAAAGATTTCGACGTGACTAGTAATACCATATTTGAATGCACAACTCAACATCCTCTCAATTATTTATTCTTTAAAACATATATATATATATATATTCATCAAGTAATTAACATTCCCTTACTTACAAGTTACAATCGATCAACATTAAGCAAGAAAATTAGGACTAGAATTCTTATCTCAATTTTTTAGACTTGAAAAAAAGTCAGATAATAAAAACATTTCAATTCAAGTTAATATTTTATTAATCAAAACAATAATGATAAAATAATAAGTGAATGAAATCTAAATTTGTATTATTATATATCAAATAATAATACAAGATATAATTAGTTATCAAATAAGTAGCTAAAGACACTTACAAACTACTATACAAGATTTTACATGTTTTACGGGAATCTTTCTCGCAACATATTTTTAACCTAATCCCAATTAAGCAGGGATAAGAAACATTTTATGCATACCTTCTCAATTGGGCAAATTGCTTTGCAAAGAATATTCACAAGGAAGTTACTATTGTTGTTGGCATATCCTTTTCGAAATGGTTATCCTTAACCTTTGTGAAGGGACCAAGCAAATCCTTCCAATTATATATGGGGGGTGTGACAAACACCATATGTTGCACACCTCCCTTTCACGGGTTCAATGGCTTTTTGGGTTGAAGATAGAGTTATGTCAAAGGATTTGACTAATTGGCAGTTGGCAAGGCATTAATATTAGCGGGGATGCTTGTCACTATTATTAGGTCCCTTTGTACGTCAAAGTTTAAATTTATTTATTGTTCCAAAAACCATAATATTGTTACCCCTTTGTAGATATCGTGGCATTAAAGATTCCTATACAACTTATGCAAACATAGGTGCTATTAGAGTCACAAAGCTTCATGAATCATATTTAACAGGAATAATAAGATTGAGATTCTTTGAAATAATAAATTAAATTAAATGAATTATTGTTTGCACAGCGTATCTAAAAATGACACCACATTATGACACACCAATACACCATGAATGAAATTTGAATAATTCAGTTTGAGGCCCACCTCCTGTTTGATTATAGGTCACATCCATTAATATAAGCCCTGACTGAATCTGAGGCAATAAAGAAATTAAGTTGCAGTCACTTTTTTAAGGCTTACGTTGGAGAGCCACTAAATTTTGTATTTTACACCCAACTTTGATGAAAAAGCGATCAAGTTATATATATCTCCATCAACATGGCCAAAAGAAAAAGAAACTGGTGGGGCTTGTCATTCTTGGATATTAATTAGTTGTTAGTTACTGCTGCTGAAAGCCTGAAACTGAAAGTAGCATATATATATTACAAACGAAGCTTAAAGTTATTGAAAGTATCATTATTACATGAANTATATATATATAGGAAGACTACAATGTGGGAATTTCACAAATTTTTAGTTTGTGGGATCCCCTTGTAGGGCCCACACGAGTTGTTTTGTATCGATCCGAACCGTTCATTTTTTACATCTCCATTAATAGATCATCCTTACAAAAAATTAGCCAAATCGGAAACCATTTGCCTATTTAACTTTGACCAAACAAGTACACGGTTTTATATATATTACAAACGAAGCTTAAAGTTATTGAAAGTATCATTATTACATGAACCCTAGTTGTAGTTTGGTCGACGAGACCAGTAGGCAATACCTGTCTCTTAACTCTCTCTTACTCTGGAAAGTTTGATTTTAAAATTTTAGGCTAAAAGCCAAAAGCTTGTATTAGCTGTGTACCACATGTTGGAGTTGGAGCTTCTTTCTGAAAAAAGAACAAACTTGATGATTATAATTTATAATTATGGGAATATACTCAAATCATAATCCAAAATAGTGTTATTGTCATAATGTAAATTTAAATTATATGTTTCTTAATATAATTTATATAATATACCAAGACTGTGTAATCTAAATTGATGCAAGCTAGCCGTTGTATTCTTGACCTGTCTCATGCTTATTATGGGTTGGACTATTCACTGAATGGTATCTTAGATGCATAATTTAGCTTGTCTGTTTTGCCTTAAAAACACTTATATTAATATGTAAATATTTATTGAATATCTAGGAAATATATTTTTATTGAATATCCAGGAAGGAGGAAAATTCTTCACCGACTAATCCAACATACAATTTGTGATATTGGTTTTGTGCAAAGCACCACTTTGCAGCCTCGTGTGTGAATTGTGATGGTGTGGTTGTTTGACCAAGTTGGGGAGGCCTAAAATGGAGGACTACCTGGTCTATGAAGACAGGCCACTGGCTCACATATTAAACATATCTCAAAGCCTTTAGTCTGTGACCAAACCCATTTCATAAGTGCCTGACTGTTTGCAATCAGCGCAAGAATAGAAAATTCTACAATAAAGTCACACTTTTGATGATGAAACCTTTACAAAATGTTTGAAGATGAAACCTTAATGTCCTTCAGTCTATGTTTTGGAGCTAAAGTTGTAAATTAAGCAACTTCACAGAAACTTTAAAAACTAAATTACAGGAGCTTCTCCATGAAGAGAAGCTCCTTCAAAAATAGGCGTATGCCACTATTTGCGGCGGGCACACGGTATTCTTTAGTAAAAGGCGAAAGAATAGTTCGCTCTGTGCCCACCACGTGGCTGCGTGGTTTGCAATGGAGCTACTCTTTCATTTATATAGCTGCTCTCTCACTGCGCTGATTGTGTTCTCTCCGATGTGGGACACTCGAAAAACAAGCCGGTCAATGCCTATTTGACTCCCCCAACTATTAGATATCTTCAGCCCAAATACAATGGTTTTCAGATTGTATTAGAATTATTGCAATCATATCAATATAGCACTATGACCAAGAAAAATAGATGTGAAATGGAGATTAAGATCCTGATATTCAGCAACTCGTATGCTGCTGATTACTTATCGACTTCAAGTATTACTTGGGTTCATGTATACTTCAGAGGGATAAGGCTTGTTTTATTGTGGAATAGGGTTTGATGGTGATGTTGTATCAGGGTTGGCCTTGAGATTATGGGGTCGGAGGCGGTCGCCTACTTCTCCTACCCTCAAGGCCACCCCAATGCTCTATGTTAATAAGGGATTACAAACATGAGGTGGTAATACTAGCTTTAATGACCCATTTTTTCAATGAATGCTGAAGCTCTAATGCTCTATATATGTGTTGTGTGTCTGTGTGTCTGTGTGTTGGGGTCATCTGTTTATTTTTCTTATATTTTCATCACAGGTCCAACATTTTAATGCCTTTCAAGGTGCATTTGACAGAGAAAAGTCAATAAACACTTGGTAGGATAGGTTTCTACTGCTACATATCATGCAGGCATATAGCTTGTGTGAGTGTGGCTCATATGTATGTTTCAAGTTGACTATTTAATTAGTTTAATCTCTTGTTTAAAATAGTTGGGTCTCATCAAACTTGTGATTATAAGAAACTGAAACAGTAGTCATTTCCTTTTACACTAAGGCAAAAAATTCTAAACAATCAATTATTTATCCTATTTTTACTTAGATTTAATCTAAATTCAACCAAATAATTCACCCAAATTGAACCAGAAATTCTCTTGGAGCCAACAATCATGTGAGTATGGGAAGACTGATGTTTATTTCATTTTTCATGTCAAGCCGTTAATGTGAAGATGCCATTCATCATGCAAATTTAGTTAAATGGAAGCAACCCCCATGCTTTTCTTGCCTTCACACTTGTTATACCTTAAACCAGAACCTTTCCTCTTCTCATCTCACATCTCTCAAAATTCAAAGAGCATCTGCATAAGCGGAGCTTAAAGTTGAATCTGCCTCATCTCTCTAATAAACTAAATACTTTTCTTTATCATTTCCTTTCTGTTTTCTGCTTTGTTTATGATATAAGGTGCAACAGATAAGATGGTGCGACCTGCTTGTTGTGACAAGCTGAATGTGAGAAAGGGTCTTTGGACTCCAGAGGAAGATGCAAAGATAATTGCACATGTATCGAAGCATGGATCGAGTAACTGGACTGCTGTTCCCAAAAAAGCAGGTTAAATTGGAGGGTTTTCTTATTTTATTTTTCTTAATTCTTTCTTTTCTGGGCTAATTAACTCAATGTATGTATGAGTGTTTTACAGGACTTACAAGATGTGCGAAGAGTTGCAGGCTTAGGTACACTAATTACCTGAGGCCAAATCTCAATCATGAGTCCTTCACACCCCAGGAGGAGGAATTGATTGTCAGGCTTCATGCAACCATAGGTAGCAGGTAGGTTTTTATGCAGACTTCTATTTACAATTTCCTTTACTGCCCAACACATCATATTCCTCTTGGTTTTTACTATCTAACATTGCAGCTTCATTGTCCTTTTTTTCATGTTGTACTGTACACACATTTCATTTGGAAGCATAATTCTCAGTGATCTTTATTGTATGACGTCCAATTTATGTTGCCTTTCTTTATAAAGCAACTCCCAACTGTTTAACATAGCCTCTATCTTTGGTCAAAAACAAAACATAGCCTCTATCTTTTCTGTTATCAATTTAAGAACACTGAACTCTATCTCTTTAATGGTTTCTATGGTCCAGGTGGGCTATAATAGCTCAACAAATTCCTGGGAGGACAGACAATGATGTAAAGAACTACTGGAACACCAAGCTGAAAAAGAAGCTCCAAGAAATGGGAATAGATCCTGTTACCCACAAGCCCTTTTCTCAAATTTTAGCTGACTATGGAAACATTGGTAACCTCTCAAAAGCTGGAATGAGAATAGGAATAGGGTCTCTCAACAAAGACTTTAAGCATGCAATCCTGATGAAGTCTGAACCATACTCATTGCCATCACAAGAATTGTCAAACATCAATAGCCATTTGATGCCAACAATGATACCAACCAAAATGGAACCAATTCAAGACAGTTTCTTCAACAACAACCAATCTAGCAACCGACCACTGGACCTTCTTACACAGCTGCAAGCCATAAAATTGGTGACAGAGGCCTCAAACTCCACCACCAACCATGGATATTTCCCTCCCAATTTCTGCGGTGAAGGCACCTTGTCATCTTCGTCATCATCATCTTCTACTTTTTCATCTACTGCGCAAGAAAAGTCAACTCCAGCCTTCATCTGGAGTGATTTTCTACTTGAAGACGAGCTTTTACCAACTGCTCATCATGCTCAAGAACACAAAGATATGGCTGAGTTTTCGTCCAAGGACATGTTAAACCAAGCACAAGCAGCAATACCACAAGACCAAGTTATAGACATAGCTGCTATGCAAAAATATAATGGACCTATGGGTATGAATTATGCACTGTCAAGCAGTGGAGTTCAGCCTACATCACCATGTGACAGTTCATTTGTGGAAGCCATGGTAGCTAGAGAGAATGAGATCATGTTCTTGGAGTTTCCAGAGCTTATGGAAGAGCCATTCTACTACTGATTATATATTTAAGCCCAAACTGATGGCATTATTGCAATAATATTTGTTATGAGCTGAGAATAAGAACCTGATAGGCCTCTGCTTTTAGCACTTTTATAACTTGCATAGTTACATGAATCATGCAAATCATGCAACTAAACTAGTAACTTAGGAACTCTGTTACTTAGAAGTTAGAACCATGAAGATTTTGTGTGGCATGTACTTAGCTTCAATAACAGACTCAGTTTCTTGATTTGGTGTGACCTCTTCTGTATAATACCACAATAAATTTACAGGTATAAGTATGATTAATCCTGTTATTTGTGATTTGAAACATGTTTACTTATTTATAGCTCCAAGTTTACTTATTTAAACCATTAATAATAGATTAACAACATATATCAAACAAACATTTACCATCACAAAGAATACTTATTTATTTATTTATTTTAATTGAGATGCACATATAATGAAGCCTAAATAGTAAATACTGAAAATCTATAATTAAGGACAGTCGAACATAAAAGTTCTAATCAAGTACCCCTTTCGATAAGTGAATGGCCCCTGTTAGTGTTCACAACAACTCGTGAGTTTACAAAGCGGCTTCCGAATTATTAACCTCTTCACACTTTCCTTCTTCTTGTCATCAAAAATTGAAAAAATTAAAAACAGAGCAACAGAGATCGGAGAGAAATCGACAGATATGGTGGCGATTTCTCTGTACAGAGGAACCCTCCACAGAGTCCCAGACGTACCTCGTCGATGGCTTATGCCAACCCCAAAAATCTCTCTTAAGGACTTCAAATCCCTTTTAACCCGTCGCTCTATAGCCCTCTCTCGCCTCCGCTCCATCCTACCCGCCACTTCATCTAACCCTAACCCGAATTTTGTTCCTGATCAGCTCAATGAACCCCCAAAGGTGGACAATTTGCCTCACCCCAAGATTGAGTTCGAAGCAGCAGACAAGGTTGTTGCTGATTACGGCGGAGCTGCTGGGCCTTCTGGGGAGGACAAGGATCAGAAACATTCGGACGGTGCTGATTTTACGGTGAAATCCGGTGACGGGTACGATTCGTCGCCTGCAGTCAAACCCAATTTGCCTGAAAAAGGTTCGGATGCTCCGGATGCCGGTGAAAATTCACAAGCTGTTGTTAAGGTCGAGAAAGTGGATCAAGTTGAAAACCATAATTCTGAGGTATGGAAGAATATGTCGGTTTTGTTTTTGTATTGGGATTTTCTAAGTTCATGTTGTTCTTGCATTGAATAATGTGATAAATTTTAGTACTGATCAAATCAAAACAGCTTAAATTTATACGTACTGGATACATGTATATACGGAGAACTATGATTAAGAAATCAAGTGTTTTAATTTTGTAGTTTCGAGTAATGTTTAGTAACTGATACTATTTGTTTATGTGATAGACATGCAACAAAGAAGAAGTGTTAGATGACAAGCAAAAAAGGAAAAGAGAAGTTGAGGAGAAGTTGCAAGTGTTGAACCAGAAGAAACATAATCTAGTACAAGTGTTGAAGCAGGTAAGTGTTGGCTCCATAACCCACTTGTGTTTCTCTTTACGTTTGATTAGGAAGGATCAATTTGAGGGAGTTGGTTCATGGTGGTTTATAGATCTTAAATGCAGAGGAGGAATTAAAGAGACGGAACAATATGGAAGGAATGGCGGGTCGCCCGACTGTATCACTTCAAGTGGATGCAACAAATGACTCTGGGTCGATGGCTAGGCATGTTGCGGCCAGGTTGGGCTCGGAGGCGAATCTTAGTGGTGATATGGAAGGGGCTGAAGGTGATGAATCGAACCATAACTTTCATTCTCGCCATATGTTTCGGATGAACAGTACATCCCCATCTTCAGAGTCTCCTCTCAGAAGGCCAGCCTATATTCAGCACAATGTGGTAATGTATTTTGGTTTACCTACTACTGTTATGGTACCACTGAAGTGTATGCATGCTCTTTTTTTTTTCTCATTTGTGTTTGCTACTGTGTTGATGGTTGTCATTATCTTGTAAAAGCTTATAAACTAGGAATGGTAGTTTTTTAAGAAACAAAGAGACTCCTAGAAATACGAGGCAATACATTGCAATTTGCTATCTTTTCATGAACTCATTTGCTGGTATAAATTTTATGTGCAGGTTCCACACCCTTCTCGAGCAAGTCTGGGGACTACTGGTAATAGTCCATCACGCTTTGGTCCCGTAGGGCACCATGGGCATCCTGCAAATCTGCCAACATTATCTGTATCAGGAACAAATTACATTGCATCCTCTCCATCCCCCGCAGCGTCCGGCGGCACTTCTACTTTCAGAGATGCTCGGTTGCCAAGTCCATGGAATTAGATTCGCGTTATGTACTCCTTTGTTTACCATGGTGCATATTCATTGTGTTCACGTAGAGGAGTCAAAATCCAGGTGACCATTAATTTGTAAGCTTCCCAGATCAATGATCAGAAGAAACCTTTCTCCATTTTTTTAGTTTAATGCCGTAAATTAGTAAAGGTAAAGCCGTCGAGGTGCAAAGCTTGTCAGATTAAGCTGTAACGAACTTCATTAAGGAATGAAACATGCGAACTGATTTGGTTATACATTGTTTTGAGGTAATCCTCTTCTTACTATACGACTCCAATCACTTGCTTGCAAAACTTGAGGCTTTTCCATTGACTTTACTGTTCACTTATAAAATAATGACAGCATGAAGCAATTTTCTTCTTCAATTGCGAATAACATCTGTGATACGTAGGGGAGTTCAATTTGTCTACTTTTTTCATGCTTTGGGTGATGGTTGTAAACTAAGCGATGTTATGTCAAATGCTAAACAAGAATAAAAAATGGTTATTATCCCACATGCACCCATATCCTGTTGAATTTTGCAATTCAATAAGTTGCTGGCCGTTTATTATCCCGTGATAGCTGTGAATTAGAGATTAATTTATAAAATTTATCAATCTGATCAATTTATCATTGGTGTTATTAAATTGTGTACCATGCTTAATTTTTCAGCTCCTTCAATCAAGAGGAGCAAATTGGCTTATCAATTCAATCAAGGACTAAACATAACTTCACATGAATTCTATAATTGAGTCTAGGGGATCCAAATTAGAAAAATCTATTTATTTTTTAATCAATAGAAAGTCTAATAATTGGTTGTTATATTAATATACTCTTAAACAGGACCAAAATTTCCTGTGAGAACAAAAATAAGATCACTAACAATCCAAATTGTTGCCCTTTGCTAAGACAAGACACAATGTTGTCCTAACTAAGCCAAAGATTAGATGGATGTAGTCAACGGTCAAAACATCGCAGGCCTCCCTTGTCCTCCGCATACGGCGCACGTTAGAAACTACGAACAAAACAGAGCCAGATCTCACCACACAAGTCCACATCCAATGAGCCCCACCACTGAACAGTGACCCCTCCAAAACACATCCTTCCATACACAACCCATTAACCCCCCCCCCCCACCATTTCCAACACCCAAAACCAGTATGGCTTACCGCACCACCCAACGGCGCATGTTAGCAGCACCAGAACCAGAGCCATCCATGGATCCCACCCTCAAAAGGCAAACCAAACCCTCCACTTCTCAACCCCACCTATCTAATAACCCAGATCCCACCTTGCCCTCTAAACCCTCTTCCATGTCCAACAACCCCACTACCTCAAGAGTAAACCCAAGTCACCGAGACTACAAAGTCCGTACATCACAAAGACCCAATAGTCAACAGCCACACCCAGCTCTTGTAGACACCCGTTTGCAAGCCAAAGCCATGTCAGTCTCTGCCATAATGGATTCCTCCAAGCCTTCCCTTAAATCAAATCCTCAGCCCAAAACAGTAGGTCCCAATTTTGAGAAACAGAGCAAACCAGCAAAGGAAGTTTTAGCTTTTAAAGACAAGTCCAAGAAATCCACCAAAGAGGGGGATAAGAAGATAGTTGAGGAGGTGGTAGTGAAGAAAAGGAATGAAGCTCACAAGAAATTGATGGGGGTCCAAAAAAGAGAGCATGAATATGATAGTAGGAGACTGTCAGTTTCATTGGCTTCTAGTGGTGGCAGAAGAAGATCCTTCTGTGGTTCACATGTTCAGCTGGCAGATGTCTTTGCAAGTAATGGTGTGAAAGTGGTTTCAGTTGATATGCCACCATTTATGCAGATCCATGCTGTGGAGTGTGCAAGAAAGACATACGATAGCCTAGAAAAGTTCACCTCCAAGACTCTTGCTTTAACTCTCAAAAAGGTAATTGCTAATTATAGTTTGATTATTGATATTTTCGCTGAGGTTATTGGTGATTCTATGATGTGGGTTTGTGAGTTCATGATTAATTGGTAAAATGGTTTGTGGGGTTGTGCTGTTTTTCTTTTTCTGCAGGAATTTGATGGGGTATATGGGCCAGCATGGCACTGTATTGTAGGAACGAGTTTTGGGTCTTTTGTGACACACTCAGTAAGTGGGTTTCTGTATTTTTCAATGGATCAAAAGTTATACATCCTCTTGTTTAAGACTACAGTACAGAGAGCAGACTGAACAGTTGGAAGTTGAAGACTTTTTAGTAATAGGAAGTTCTGGAAAGCTTAAAAATAAGTTGTATGATCTTTCCAGCTTGTACATTGGTTATGCAGCAGGAAAAGCAAAGGAGAGATGAAAATTTCTCCCCATCTTTTTGTTCATGGACCCTTATAAAGTGGTCTGAGACATGTACTTAGTGGTAATTGTGGGGTATAGTAATTGTCTAGTTGAGAAAAAACCCCTCTTGCGAGTCCATATGCATCAGTGTTATAAACTTATAGATATAATTGTCACAATTTTTTTTTTGCTTTTCCATGTTTTCTTTGCTTCTTTTCTGTTTTTGGCTTGATCAACATTAATTTCCGTCTAGCCTAGTTTTGCTTCTCCATCAGTGGTCATAAAATGATAGGAATAGGATCACCTGCATGTTAGAGTTTCACATCAGAAGGGAATGAAATTGCTCAAGAGCTTAGAAATTGAGATACCTCATGGTACAAGTTGCTTGCTTTGATTTTACCACCACATGTGACATGATGTGGCCTGATGTGACTTAAGGAGATGTCAAAAAGTATATCTGTAATTTTGAATTAGCCTACGGAGGTATGATGCAGATACCACTTGGTCAGTCTCCCTCATTTATGCTTCAAATGCATTATACGTTTATACCATCTAACCATCCTGCATTATTATTACAGAAGTACGGAAAATAGTTTGTATTTTATACTATTTATAAAGTTACATTTAATACATCAAAGGATAGCATCCAAAAAAGCCATAAATCTTTCCTGTTTTTCCAAACTTGCATTGTATCCTATATTATAAGTTATTGGTAGGTGGCCGGAGGCCCCAATGATCTGGTCCTTTAGGTAGTTGTAGGACCACCCCCACCCNCCCCCCCCCCCCCCCCCCCCCCAAAAAAAAATCATTCAACTTGCTTGTAAATTGGGCTTGTGTTTGCAGTCAATTAAGAAGAGGAGCATACGGGAACAGCTCTGATTCTGTAGCTTGTAGGTGCACTAGGACATGGGACCAGTTGTGAAAGAGGCCACCTCTCAAGATTTATCATTCTTACGTAATTGGCAACCATGTTAGTTTGTCAATCTAAACAATGGGTGTCCGCCAATATTGTCTCTTCAAAGATTTTAATATATTTCTTTTGATCTTTATCAGCTTGGACTTGAACTTGGGCTCACTCTATCCTGGCCCAAAATTCTCATTTCTGATGCCACTGATTTGGGCCATTCTCCAATCCGAGCAATCCAATTAATATTCGCAATAAACTTTACTAAGATAAAATTTGATCTTCTTGCCCATAAATTGTATCAGGGTTTAAGACCCTGCAAAATCTAACCTCTTTGTATTGGCAAAAATTTTCATTTTTCTGTTACTTACTTATCATCCACTTTGCAAGGCTCTGGAAAATATTAATTCTGCAAACAAACCCTTCAGTTCTTCTTGAAATGAAGAAGAAATAACAGTTGAGAAAAATAGAAGAGTCCATGCACAGAACACTGTAAGGTAGCAACATAGTGGAGCCTACCAGAACATAATTTCTAACAGTTCATGTACAAGTAGCACAGAAACTTGACCAAAGATTAGCAAGTTCCTAAACAAAATAGGTACGCAACCTCCTTAAGCCCACTTTGCTTCTATGTAGGCCTCACCAAAAAGCTCAAGGCCCGAAGCCCACCCGAAGCCCGCCCGACCGATTAGGCCCGAACATTGG